>CAWZYM010000518.1:0-37671 GCA_963966185.1 Rhabditoides inermis | reverse complement strand
TGTCGTTGATTATGAACCTGTATTAAACTTTGAATGGAGGGAGAGGGGATATGGGGATAGAGGAGGAGGAAGGAGAGGGAGGGAGGAAGGAGAGGGAGAGAGAGAGGGGGGGGGGAAGATGATGATGATGATAACCCACTCAAGAAACACCACAACCAATCTCATGAGACCACAGCTTCTAGCAACAACCACCATAAGGGTGGAAGGAGAATTAGTGGCCCCGCTCAAGAAACAACACAACCAATCTCATGAAACCACAGCTTCTAGCAACAACCACCATAAGGGTGGAAGGAGAATTAGTGGCCCCGCTCAAGAAACACCACAACCAATCTCATGAGACCACAGCTTCTAGCAACAACCACTATAAGGTGGAAGGAGAATTAGTGGCCCCGCTCAAGAAACACCACAACCAATCTCATGAAACCACAGCTTCTAGCAACAACCACCATAAGGGTGGAAGGAGAATTAGTGGCCCCGCTCAAGAAACACCACAACCAATCTCATGAGACCACAGCTTCTAGCAACAACCACCATAAGGGTGGAAGGAGAGTTAGTGGCCCCGCTCAAGAAACACCATAACCAATCTCAAGAGACCACAGCTTCTAGCAACAACCACCATAAGGGTGGAAGGAGAGTTAGTGGCCCCGCTCAAGAAACACCATAACCAATCTCAACAGACCACAGCTTCTAGCAACAACCACCACAAGGGTGGAAGGAGAGTTAGTGGCCCCGCTCAAGAAACACCATAACCAATCTCAACAGACCACAGCTTCTAGCAACAACCACCATAAGGGTGGAAGGAGAGTTAGTGGCCCCGCTCAAGAAACACCACAACCAATCTCAAGAGACCACAGCTTCTAGCAACAACCACCATAAGGGTGGAAGGAGAGTTAGTGGCCCCGCTCGAGAAACACCACAACCAATCTCAAGAGACCACAGCTTCTAGCAACAACCACCATAAGGGTGGAAGGAGAGTTAGTGGCCCCGCTCAAGAAACACCACAACCAATCTCAAGAGACCACAGCTTCTAGCAACAACCACCATAAGGGTGAATGGAGAGTTAGTGGCCCCGCTCAAGAAACAATCCAACCAGTGTGTAATACTACCTTCTACGCTACCCACAAAAAGAGATAGAGAAAGAGATAAGGCGAGATAGAGGGAGGGAGACAGACACACAGGTACCCTTCATCCATATCTGCCGAAGTCCTTCCCTGCCGTTTTGTTATTGAAGTTCAGCGCCGTCCATTCCGTCTTTAACTCAGCAGATCAAGAGACTTGGTGAAATGTGGTTGTCGTTGATTATAAACCTGTATTAAACTTTGAATGGAGGGAGAGGGATATGGGCATAGAGGAGGGAGGAAGGAGAGAGAGGGAGGAAGGAGAGGGAGAGAGAGGGGGGAAAGATGATGATGATGATACCCCACTCAAGAAACACCACAACCAATCTCATGAGACCACAGCTTCTAGCAACGACCACCATAAGGGTAGAAGGAGAATTAGTGGCCCCGCTCAAGAAACACCACAACCAATCTCATGAGACCACAGCTTCTAGCAACAACCACCATAAGGGTGGAAGGAGAATTAGTGGCCCCGCTCAAGAAACACCACAATCAATTTCATGAGACCACAGCTTCTAGCAACGACCACCATAAGGGTAGAAGGAGAATTAGTGGCCCCGCTCAAGAAACACCACAACCAATCTCATGAGACCACAGCTTCTAGCAACAACCACCATAAGGGTGGAAAGAGAATTAGTGGCCCCGCTCAAGAAACACCACAATCAATCTCATGAGACCACAGCTTCTAGCAACAACCACCATAAGGGTGGAAGGAGAGTTAGTGGCCCCGCTCAACAAACACCACAACCAATCTCAAGAGACCACAGCTTCTAGCAACAACCACCATAAGGGTGGAAGGAGAGTTAGTGGCCCCGCTCAAGAAACACCACAACCAATCTCAAGAGACCACAGCTTCTAGCAACAACCACCATAAGGGTGGAGGGAGAGTTAGTAGCCCCGCTCAAGAAACAATCTAACCAGTGTGTAATACTACCTCTTACGCTACCCACAAAGAGAGATAGAGAAAGAGATAAGGCGAGATTGAGGGAGGGAGACAGACACACAGGTACCCTTCATACATATCTGCCCGGAGTCCTTCCCTGCCGTTCTGTTATTGAAGTTCAGCGCCGTCCATTCCGTCTTCAACTCAGCAGATCAAGAGACTTGGTGAAATGTGGTTGTCGTTGATTATGAACCTGTATTAAACTTTGAATGGAGGGAGAGGGATATGGGGATAGAGGAGGGAGGAAGGAGAGGGAGGGAGGAAGGAGAGGGAGAGAGAGAGGGGGGGGAAGATGATGATGATGATAACCCACTCAAGAAACACCACAACCAATCTCATGAGACCACAGCTTCTAGCAACAACCACCATAAGGGTGGAAGGAGAGTTAGTGGCCCCGCTCAAGAAACACCATAACCAATCTCAACAGACCACAGCTTCTAGCAACAACCACCATAAGGGTGGAAGGAGAGTTAGTGGCCCCGCTCAAGAAACACCACAACCAATCTCAAGAGACCACAGCTTCTAGCAACAACCACCATAAGGGTGGAAGGAGAGTTAGTGGCCCCGCTCAAGAAACACCACAATCAATCTCATGAGACCACAGCTTCTAGCAACAACCACCATAAGGGTGGAAGGAGAATTAGTGGCCCCGCTCAAGAAACAACACAACCAATCTCATGAAACCACAGCTTCTAGCAACAACCACCATAAGGGTGGAAGGAGAATTAGTGGCCCCGCTCAAGAAACACCACAACCAATCTCATGAGACCACAGCTTCTAGCAACAACCACTATAAGGGTGGAAGGAGAATTAGTGGCCCCGCTCAAGAAACACCACAACCAATCTCATGAAACCACAGCTTCTAGCAACAACCACCATAAGGGTGGAAGGAGAATTAGTGGCCCCGCTCAAGAAACACCACAACCAATCTCATGAGACCACAGCTTCTAGCAACAACCACCATAAGGGTGGAAGGAGAGTTAGTGGCCCCGCTCAAGAAACACCATAACCAATCTCAAGAGACCACAGCTTCTAGCAACAACCACCATAAGGGTGGAAGGAGAGTTAGTGGCCCCGCTCAAGAAACACCATAACCAATCTCAACAGACCACAGCTTCTAGCAACAACCACCACAAGGGTGGAAGGAGAGTTAGTGGCCCCGCTCAAGAAACACCATAACCAATCTCAACAGACCACAGCTTCTAGCAACAACCACCATAAGGGTGGAAGGAGAGTTAGTGGCCCCGCTCAAGAAACACCACAACCAATCTCAAGAGACCACAGCTTCTAGCAACAACCACCATAAGGGTGGAAGGAGAGTTAGTGGCCCCGCTCGAGAAACACCACAACCAATCTCAAGAGACCACAGCTTCTAGCAACAACCACCATAAGGGTGGAAGGAGAGTTAGTGGCCCCGCTCAAGAAACACCACAACCAATCTCAAGAGACCACAGCTTCTAGCAACAACCACCATAAGGGTGAATGGAGAGTTAGTGGCCCCGCTCAAGAAACAATCCAACCAGTGTGTAATACTACCTTCTACGCTACCCACAAAAAGAGATAGAGAAAGAGATAAGGCGAGATAGAGGGAGGGAGACAGACACACAGGTACCCTTCATCCATATCTGCCCGAAGTCCTTCCCTGCCGTTTTGTTATTGAAGTTCAGCGCCGTCCATTCCGTCTTTAACTCAGCAGATCAAGAGACTTGGTGAAATGTGGTTGTCGTTGATTATAAACCTGTATTAAACTTTGAATGGAGGGAGAGGGATATGGGCATAGAGGAGGGAGGAAGGAGAGAGAGGGAGGAAGGAGAGGGAGAGAGAGGGGGGAAAGATGATGATGATGATACCCCACTCAAGAAACACCACAACCAATCTCATGAGACCACAGCTTCTAGCAACGACCACCATAAGGGTAGAAGGAGAATTAGTGGCCCCGCTCAAGAAACACCACAACCAATCTCATGAGACCACAGCTTCTAGCAACAACCACCATAAGGGTGGAAGGAGAATTAGTGGCCCCGCTCAAGAAACACCACAATCAATTTCATGAGACCACAGCTTCTAGCAACGACCACCATAAGGGTAGAAGGAGAATTAGTGGCCCCGCTCAAGAAACACCACAACCAATCTCATGAGACCACAGCTTCTAGCAACAACCACCATAAGGGTGGAAAGAGAATTAGTGGCCCCGCTCAAGAAACACCACAATCAATCTCATGAGACCACAGCTTCTAGCAACAACCACCATAAGGGTGGAAGGAGAGTTAGTGGCCCCGCTCAACAAACACCACAACCAATCTCAAGAGACCACAGCTTCTAGCAACAACCACCATAAGGGTGGAAGGAGAGTTAGTGGCCCCGCTCAAGAAACACCACAACCAATCTCAAGAGACCACAGCTTCTAGCAACAACCACCATAAGGGTGGAGGGAGAGTTAGTAGCCCCGCTCAAGAAACAATCTAACCAGTGTGTAATACTACCTCTTACGCTACCCACAAAGAGAGATAGAGAAAGAGATAAGGCGAGATTGAGGGAGGGAGACAGACACACAGGTACCCTTCATACATATCTGCCCGGAGTCCTTCCCTGCCGTTCTGTTATTGAAGTTCAGCGCCGTCCATTCCGTCTTCAACTCAGCAGATCAAGAGACTTGGTGAAATGTGGTTGTCGTTGATTATGAACCTGTATTAAACTTTGAATGGAGGGAGAGGGATATGGGGATAGAGGAGGGAGGAAGGAGAGGGAGGGAGGAAGGAGAGGGAGAGAGAGAGGGGGGGGGAAGATGATGATGATGATAACCCACTCAAGAAACACCACAACCAATCTCATGAGACCACAGCTTCTAGCAACAACCACCATAAGGGTGGAAGGAGAGTTAGTGGCCCCGCTCAAGAAACACCATAACCAATCTCAACAGACCACAGCTTCTAGCAACAACCACCATAAGGGTGGAAGGAGAGTTAGTGGCCCCGCTCAAGAAACACCACAACCAATCTCAAGAGACCACAGCTTCTAGCAACAACCACCATAAGGGTGGAAGGAGAGTTAGTGGCCCCGCTCAAGAAACACCATAACCAATCTCAAGAGACCACAGCTTCTAGCAACAACCACCATAAGGGTGGAATGAGAGTTAGTGGCCCCGCTCAAGAAACACCATAACCAATCTCAACAGACCACAGCTTCTAGCAACAACCACCATAAGGGTGGAAGGAGAGTTAGTGGCCCCGCTCAAGAAACACCATAACCAATCTCAACAGACCACAGCTTCTAGCAACAACCACCACAAGGGTGGAAGGAGAGTTAGTGGCCCCGCTCAAGAAACAATCTAACCAGTGTGTAATACTACCTCTTACGCTACCCACAAAGAGAGATAGAGAAAGAGATAAGGCGAGATAGAGGGAGGGAGACAGACACACAGGTACCCTTCATCCATATCTGCCCGGAGTCCTTCCCTGCCGTTCTGTTATTGAAGTTCAGCGCCGTCCATTCCGTCTTCAACTCAGCAGATCAAGAGACTTGGTGAAATGTGGTTGTCGTTGATTATGAACCTGTATTAAACTTTGAATGGAGGGAGAGGGATATGGGGATAGAGGAGGGAGGAAGGAGAGGGAGGGAGGAAAGAGAGGGAGAGAGAGGGGGGGGGAAGATGATGATGATGATAACCCACTCAAGAAACACCACAACCAATCTCTTGAGACCACAGCTTCTAGCAACAACCACCATAAGGGTGGAAGGAGAGTTAGTGGCCCCGCTCAAGAAACACCATAACCAATCTCAAGAGACCACAGCTTCTAGCAACAACCACCATAAGGGTGGAAGGAGAGTTAGTGGCCCCGCTCAAGAAACACCATAACCAATCTCAAGAGACCACAGCTTCTAGCAACAACCACCATAAGGGTGGAAGGAGAGTTAGTGGCCCCGCTCAAGAAACACCACAACCAATCTCATGAGACCACAGCTTCTAGCAACAACCACCATAAGGGTGGAAGGAGAGTTAGTGGCCCCGCTCAAGAAACACCATAACCAATCTCAACAGACCACAGCTTCTAGCAACAACCACCACAAGGGTGGAAGGAGAGTTAGTGGCCCGCTCAAAAAAAAACAATTCAACTAGTGTATGATACTACTACCTACGCAACCCACAAAAAGAGATAGAGAAAGATATAGGATGATATAGAGAGAGAGAGACAGAGACACAGGTACCCTTCATCCATATCCGCCACAAGTCCTTCTCTGCCGTCCTGTTATCCAAAGTTCGAACCGTCCATTCAGTCTCCAACTCGCAGCGAAGATCCATGAAAATCCAGCGTTACAGAGCAAGGAAGGACTGGAGAAGGACCAATCCAGAGGGAACACTTGCCTAGTAAAGCTCCACGAATGATGAATGAGAAGAGAGGAGTGAGAGATGTTAGCGTCTTCTGAAATCGGAACATCGTGACAGATTTCAAAGGTGGTGAAAAAGGAGAACGCCTCGAAAACCCTAATAAAATTCTCTACATTCTACTAGACCGACTGCTAAAACTAACAATCGATATACGATATTCCCGAGTATAAGCAGCGAAGGTAAAAAGAATTTTGAGATACACTATTATACAAACACTCCCAATTACAAATATTCTCTCTCTCGCTCTCTCACTCTCTCTCATATTTATCACATTACAAAGAAATCTTATCTGATATAATTTATAAGTCCCTGAGTTCAGTCCTAGAGTGATATCAAATGATTATCGATTGATCGAGGCATGCTGTAATCTACAGTAATCCAAATTTAGCCACACCTCAGTATGCAGTCGATATCCATGTGTTGATAGATGTATAGAAGACAATATTAAACGGAGCAACAGATGAATCAAGAGACAAAACACCTGCAACTAATATCCAATAATCCAATATGTCACTAGAGTGATATCAATCGATTATAGATTGATCGAGGCATACTGTAATCTACAGTAGTCCTAACACGATCGCACCTGAATATGTCTGTCGATATCCATGGGTTAGTGTTGATTGATGTCCTTCGACAGGGGACGATACTCATAGGTAGCAGCAAACGGACCCACTCTCCTGCAACCACTATCCAATCATAATATATGACTACGTATGTTCAACTAGCACACCTGCATGTCTCGATTTATCCAGAGTCCAGTTCAGTCCCAGATGATCTATATTCCTCCCAGATGATCCACTCTGCTCGTCCCGATATGGCAAGACGCCATCATGAAAAGTATCCTGGTTACAGGCGAAACGAAAACCATTCGAAACAATACTGACACATAACACTCGCCTGACAGATCCATGATAGAAGATGATCCCGATGGGACTATAAGAGGAACGGAGAGGGGCAGACAGTGGGAGAGACGAGACTCTCTCGGTTCTCACGCAGGCATTCTGAAACAACAATGGTGCACATGAAAAGGAAGGAGGGGGAAGATGGAGTGATGTGGGAAGGAATACCTGGTCGACCGCCCGCCGCGCGCGCTTTCTCTCGAATGCGGCCCGTCATTCCTTCTCCCTCCAGCCATCAGACAGGCCACGCCCCTCATTTATGCTAATGTGAAAATGGCTCACTCATCGCAATCCGCAACTCGCACGTTTTCTTCTTATGTGTCCCTTGCACCGAGCCATGTTTCTCTGTTTTTTTCGGGGAGCGCCGACCGCCGACCGCAGGAAACAACACAACAGTGATTGAGAAAAGTAGGATCATGAAATTTAATTGACGCTTTCGCTAGTGGGAGCCGCTTCACAGGGGCTCTCACCGCTGATATCGACCGATTATACGGTGGGTTACGAAGAGTGTCTGAAGATGGTGTTCGCCAACGAGATACTGTGCAGGAAGACACTGCAGGGCGTAGCGCTTATGTTATCAAAGAGAGGGGAGCGAGAGAAAGAGAGAGAGAGAGGGGGGGGGAGAGAAAGAGAGAAAGAGAGGGAGAGAGAGAGAGAGAGAGGGGGAGGAGGGGATGGACCAGCTTACTCGCAGCTGTGTGTGCTGTGTGTACATCCGCCGGCCGAAAGCGGCTCTGTTCGCCAACCAGATATCGTGTGAGAAGGCATTGCACGCGGGATAAAAGGGCGCGCATCGTCCTTTCTAATTATTCTCCTACCGCAATTCTAAGGGGACGATGCAGGTCAAATTATTATTCTACCGTAATACTAATGAGACAATGCAGGTCAAGTTATTCTCCTACCGTAATTCTAAGGGGACGATGCAGGTCAAATCATTCTCCTACCGTAATTTTAAGGGGACGATGCAGGTCAACTTATTATTCTACCGTAATTCTAATGAGACAATGCAGGTCCAATTATTCTCCTACCGTAATTCTAAGGGGACGATGCAGATCAAATTATTCTTCTACCGTAATTTTAAGAGGACGATGCAGGTCAAATTATTCTTCTACCGTAATTCTAAGGGGACGATGCAGATCAAATTATTCTTCTACCGTAATTCTAAGGAGACGATTCAGGTCAAGTTATTCTAACACAAGTCAAAGTATCGTGTCAGGCTCATATTGTACACAGAGGTGGACTCACAATCCATCTTTTCTCATCTCATCATCTCTGTGTCTCATACACTTGCTCTGTCTGTCTTCAAATTCCGTTGCATTGGCGAACACCATCTATAAGACTATATGATGGAATTGACGCTCTTCTCTCTTCTCTTCTTCTGAGAAGGGGGCGAGAGAGGGGGAGAGCCTCTCTTTCTTCCTCACTCTCCCTCTCTTCCCATCTTTCTCTTTCTGCTCCTCTCCCCCCTCTCTCCTCCCTCCCTCTCTCTCTCTCTTTCTCTCTCTCTCTCTCTCTCTCTCTCTCTCTCTCTTTCTCTCTCTCTTTCTCTTTGATACCATGAACCATGAGTGCCACGCCCTGCAATGTCTTCCCACACAGTATCTCGTTGGCGAACACCATCTTCAGACACCGGTCCGCGTCTTCAATGCGCGCGTGTGAGCCGCTTTCGGCCGGCGGATGCTCACCCAGCACATACGGCTGCGAGTAAGCTGGTCCATCCCCTCCTCCCCCTCTCTCACTCTCGCTCTCTCTCTCTCACTCTCTCTCTCTCTCTCTCTCTCTCTCTTTGATACCATGAGTGCCACGCCCTGCAATGTCTTCCTACACAGTATCTCGTTGGCGAACACCATCTTCAGACACCGGTCCGCGTCTTCAATGCGCGCGTGTGAGCCGCTTTCGGCCGGCGGATGGTCACCCAGCACATACGGCTGCGAGTAAGCTGGTCCATCCCCTCCTCCCCCTCTCTCACTCTCTCTCTCTCTCTCTCTCTCTCTCTCTCTCTCTCTCTCTCTGTTGTTGTTGCGCTCGTACGCATGTTGCGCTCGTACGCTGCCACTTGGGCGGTTGGTTGACCCAGGGAGTAAATATGTGCGCACCCGGGCGTTGTTCTGTGACTAGTGTTGTGTTTGGATTGAGTACTATGATTCTGATTGGATATCTACTTATCACTGTTATCTATCACGCTGCTGTTCCCATCCAGCAAGTGTCATCTGATTCCGAGCGTTCGTGTGTTTCCTCTGTGTTCACGGCTCGACTTTCCTTTCACGCATTTGTTGCGACATGCTCGTCAAAAGACCTTCATAAGTCGGACACCCTGTGTGGTTCTGCAAAGGCAAATTCTCTATGTTCCGATCAGTTTGCGTTGTGTTTGAATTCGCGCGTGGGTATTTCGGGAGGCGTGTGTCTCGGCCCAAGCCGGGCGGCGTCCTCTCACCCTCTGTCGCGCTTATCGATTGGTGACACTTCGCCTGTGGATCTACGAGATATTGAATACCGATTCGGTGGTGTATGTTTCACGCGCTCGAGTGTTATTGTGTTTGTCCGGGATTGTGGATGTCTCACTGGTCCCCTCCAGTGTTCCCCTTTCCCCCTCTCATGGTCCACTTCGATCTGTATTGACTGCCCACGCGAGAATATGATTGACGGTCGAAAGACTGAAGATATGAACAACCCACTTCTGGTGGCTTCACAGAATGATATCCCCCCTCTGGTGTATGAGGCTCCACATATGAATAACCCACCTCTGGTGGCTTCACAGAATGATATCCCCCTCTGGTGTATGAGGCTCCACATATGAATAACCCACCTCTGGTGGCTTCACAGAATGATATCCCCCTCTGGTGTATGAGGCTCCACATATGAATAACCCACCTCTGGTGGCTTCACAGAATGATTTCCCCCCTCTGGTGTATGAGGCTCCACATATGAATAACCCACCTCTGGTGGCTTCACAGAATGATTTCCCCCCTCTGGTGTATGAGGCTCCACATATGAATAACCCACCTCTGGTGGCTTCACAGAATGATTTCCCCCTCTGGTGTATGAGGCTGGAGTGATGGCAGCGTCTGTGAGCCAATGGCTACAGTACTGTCTATCCTACTGTGATGTGATAGTGAGTTCAGTGGTTGGAGTGATCTCTCCTCCGCTGATTCAAGTGATATCTGATATCGGTGCGATCTGCGCTGAGATTGATGAAATGGTATTTGAGAATGACATATTCACGCCCGAACAGAATGACGTTGTTTCCAGACGAGTCAGTGTGAATCGTGCTGGCTCGATTCTGTCCCTTATTCTACTCTTCATCCTGGGGAGTCAGGAGTGGGTACAGAAAAGCGAACGGTTGACCAGAAGAATGAGGGTGAAAACCCGGAGGCATTTGCAAAAGATGCAGGGATTCCTGCACGAAATACAGCATAGACCAATCTACAGTGATCCACTTCTATTCTACGGTGGAGGCGATGAAATGATAACGGATGATACTGTATTCGATACGGTAACAAAGAGAGTGAGAATGATTGCGCCACTCGCGGCCAAAGTGAAATGCGGTGGGTGCGATTGCGTACTAATGGGTGATGCGAGAGCGTATGCGATGGGACGACACTATCAAAAGAATGCAAAGAAAGCGTATCCCTGTCCATGGAGAGAACAGATGGACTTGGAGCCGGGAACAAAAATCAAAATGTACATGGAATTCGTGTGCAGAGTGTGTAATGAAGTGTTTGACACCGTTGGAAAGGCGTCTGTTCATGCTACGAGAGAACACCCAGAAATGGAACTGTTTGTGAAGAGTCAAGAAGAAATGAGAAAGGAGAAGATGGGAGCAATACACAATACGTACGCAGAGAGAAGGAAACAGAGTTCACAGTGCGATGATGAGGCAGAGACTAGCCAGTCAGCTGATCCACCATCGCAGACAGAATCGATTGCCCCCTCGCAGACAGTGAGTGTGGGCGGTGGACGAAAGAGAAAGAGAGTGGATGGTAGCGCGCAGACGAAGAGAGTGCGCACTGATTCAGTTGAAACAATCGATAGATCGATAAAGGAGACAGAGACGCAGAGTGAACCATGCAAAGACGGTGCTGGTCACTCGAGAGCCAATGTGGTCAGTGAGAACGATAATGGAGAGGAAAGGCCGCGTGCGAGCCGCGATACCGCATTGATAAGAGAAAGCGAGGAGATGAGTGGAATTGAGTCCAGCCAGCTGTCAGCTGGTGTGACCGTGCGGAAAGAAGAGAGATCGCGGTCTGATCTACCTACGCCCGAGGAGGCGAGTGCAGACCATTCGATCGATCAATACCAATCAATGGAATCGATAACTGAAAGTGGAAATGAGCATGTAGATGCGAGTTCGCCAATGGAAGACGAGCCGGCGATGCAAGAAAATGATGAATTCGAGGAATATCGAGTGCAAAATGATCTGACCAGGTCGGCGATGGCCTGTCTCAATCACAGTGAGGGTGCTAATTCGCGGATGAGCAATCAAGCAATCCATGCCTACCTCATATCGAAATACCGTAATACGAGCACCTATGTGATGAACCCCGCTCTCGTGCGTGGAGTAATATGGAAATACAAAGGAAGCGAGATCGCACTGTGTAACGCAATGCGAGACACGAAGTACAGTAAAGTGGTGCTACCGTACCACTACAACAATCACTGGATGCTGGTTGTGGCCGATAAGTCTCACAGCACGACTACCGTATACGATCCTAGGCAATGCAACTCGATCGAAAATCGATCGATTGATAAACTGGAGCGCCTGTTTGGCAGCGAGATACAATATGCCGAGCCTTCCACCTACAGTAGGCAAGAGAGAATTGAAATGAATTGTGGACTGAGAATTGTGATGATTCTCGAACAATTAATCGATAATCGACCGCTTTTTCACTCGATTGGAGAGCTTGAACAGCTGAGAGTGAGAATGAGAACAGCGATTCATAATGAGAGAACGAGTCACATACCGAAACTCATGGATATTGACTTGTCCCACATGCAGGTGAACCCCATGCCACTTCCCGTGATGGGGAGTTGGCTGGAGAAGCTCAATCAGACGACCTCGTTCGAACAGGTCGAGTATTTAGCTGATCAGTTTGTGAAATTTGCATACCTTAAGAGGAAAGAGAGACACGCGGAAGCGTGTAAACTGTTGGAGGATGAGTTGCCGTCATGCGAAGCTCTCGTTGATCGGACAATACAACCAAAACATAACAAAAAGATGCAAGGCTGCGCCCCTAGGAAGCAGAACGATTTGAGGATACTGTATAAGGAAAACAAAGCACATGCAGTGAAACGTATTCTCGGCGAAGAGTCGAAAGACTGCGAAATTGGAATAAACAAAGTGGAAAGTTACTTCCGAAAGACGACTACGGTCGCGCCATGTGATTATGATGTTGTGAGGCGGCTAGCCGCCAACCTACCCAAGTTGAACATCTCCGGCTCATTGTTGAGGCGGTTCGGACAAAACGAAGTGATGACTGTTTTGAAAAATAAACCTAATACGGCGCCGGGGCCGGATGGCACCATGTATAGTGACCTTATCCTGGCCGATCCTGAAGGACTGTTCATTACTGAACTGTTCAATCGATGCATGCTAGAACAGCGCATTCCGAAAAGCTGGAAAGAAACGAATACATCTCTCATCTACAAGAAGGGAGACGAGATGGATATTGAAAACTGGAGACCGATAAGTCTTATGAACGTTCTGTACAAAGTGTACACGGGTCTCTTGACAAAGAGAATGTGTGCGATTAAAGGAATGATAAGTGACTGCCAGAAGGGCTTCACGAACAGAGAAGGTACATTGGAGAACATTGCGCTTCTCCGAACGCCGATTCAACATGTCAAAGCGATAAAAGGTGACATTTGTGTATCATGGCTCGACCTTGCCAATGCATTTGGCAGTGTGCCACACATAGCGATACTCGAGGCCCTCAGGGCTTTTGGCTTCCCGCCAGAATTTCGAAACATCATTGCGGACTTGTACGAGGGAGCATTGTTCCGCGTAAACACAAAGCACGATCAGACTAAAAGCATATCAATGAACGCAGGAGTGAAACAGGGTGACCCAATCTCACCCATTTTGTTCAATATTGTTCTGGAGATGATCATCCGAACACACCAAAAGAGAGTCAAACCAATGGAAGTCCTTGGTCAAAAGTTTTCACTGCTGGCTTTTGCTGACGACATGGCGGTGATTACGAAGAACCATTCGGATATGCAATATCAGCTGGAGAGAATGGCAGATGATGCAAAACAGATTAATCTGATATTCAAGCCGCGCAAATGTGGCACACTCACTATCCAAAAAGGAAGGGTGATTACGAAAGAGACAAAAATGTATGACCAGTGTATAACTGTACTCGGTGAATCAGACAGTTACAAGTATCTAGGTGTGAATGTCGGTTTTCGCGATATCATCGAACCGACTGAATCACTCGAACAAATGAAAATCGATATGAGGAAGCTGGCAGCAGCCAGAGGCTCGCTCAGTGGCGATCAGCTGCGAGACGCAATCAAGACATTTGTGATTTCGCGCCTATATTATTTTGCAATGAATGACAAGCTGGCAATGAGCAGTATTGATGAGCTAGAGAGGACGCTCGCAACGACTGTTGGCCACATACAGAACGTGAAGGGTGGAGTGCCTAAGCCGTACTTGTACTGCTCGAAAGGCTTCCATATGCAACATCCGAAAGACATCATGTATACTGGTAATATAAACACAACGGTGAAGCTGTTGTGGTCGGACGATGACTATATAAAGAATGTGTTCTGGAATCTTCTGGAATACATTTCAGTAACTTGGATTGGAGTGCAAGAGGCGATCACGCTCGATAAGAAAGAGATGTGTGCACGTTATTTGAATGATGAGCAGTTGGGATACCGTATCGGGTCATACGGTAGCCGGACAAATGTGATGCGCAATTGCCGAGAGGCGGTGCGACACTTCAGAAAGACAATGCACGTTTTCGATGTGAAATGTGTGAATGGTGAGCTGGTGGTTGAAATGCAAGCAACCCCAACCAGCAAGAAATCGGTAACTGATAGAAAATTGAAACATCTCCTCAAAAGGAGAATCACGTGTGCGCTAGACGAGTGCAACATTGAGAGGATGAGTACTGAATACTCGAAGATCGGAAACAATTTCGATATGTTCATGCAAGACAATCGAAATGTGAGAATTCTTCGGGGCAAATTGCCGCAGGCAACAACTGAGAGTGCAATTGAGTGGAGACACCGAGCATTGCTTGATAATCTCCCTCTGAAAGGTTCGAGATTCAATTCGAAGAATGCAGAATCAGACAAGATGTGCTCTGTGTGCAATGAGAGAAAAATTGAGACGCTTGTTCACGTGCTCAATGGGTGTGCAGCCCATTTGAAAACGGGAGTGACGGACAGGCATAACAACATTCAAGACATAATAGTGGCCGCTGTGGAAAAGAGCGCAGTGAATCAAAATGCTTGTATTGAGACTGATACGCGCAATGCGATTGATGGAGGAAACCTACGCCCTGATATTGTGCTAAAAAGAGAGAGTGAAAAGGAAGTGGTGATAGTGGATGTGCGTGTCTCTTTTGGAAAGGGAATCGAGTCATTCCACAACGCCGCTGCTGATAAGATCGATAAATACACTGGTATTGCTGAAACCTATAAAGCGTTGGGATACAAAATGTCCCTTTACCCTTTCCTAGTCAGTTCTCTCGGCGACTATTGGAAAGATAATGATAGTGCGATGAAAGCTCTTGGCATTCCAAAGACTGAGTGGAATTATTTGATTGGACAGATCCAATGCGAGACACTTGAGTATTCGAAAGCTATCTACTATTTGCATACATTGGGGGAGAGTTACAACCCGAAATATGGAAATACCAGACCAGAAAAGGCACTGAAGATAATTGCGAATTACAAAGAAAGATATGAGAGAACCCGACTACAGCGAGAAGTCGGTCAGTGAGATAAGCAATCTGGACATGTCACAACACAACTCTGATACTGTACTCGTGTAGGGCTGCCTCTCTCCCCGCGACAAGGGGACTAAGAGAGCTGTCCGATAGTGCGCGATACAGCCGGCCGCCGCTCCGCTCGCCCGACGCCTCGAGGATGCTGCGACCAAGCTTCTGCTGCTGAGGGACCAACGACGGACGCGGCCGGACCCAAGTCATTTGCCAACCACCCAACATAAACTCCAAACTCCCCCAATACCATACGATTTGAGATAAATATTTTCAATCAAATCTCTCTCTGATACCATGAGTGCCACGCCCTGCAATGTCTTCCTACACAGTATCTCGTTGGCGAACACCATCTTCAGACACCCGTCCGCGTCTTCAATGCGCGCGTGTGAGCCGCTTTCGGCCGGCGGATGCTCACCCAGCACATACGGCTGCGAGTAAGCTGGTCCATCCCCTCCTCCCCCCCCTCTCTCTCTCTCTCTCTCTCCATCACCTCTATCGCGCTGGTCCATCACCTCTATCGCGTCTATCACATGACTGACATGACATCACTGATTTCTTAACACAGATGCAGGCTACCGGTCCGTCACTCGTTGCGATTAGCTAGACAAACGAATAAAAAATATCGAACGCGATCGTTAAATTGCGAGTTGCGCTCAGCTAGTTACTAACGAATGTCAAGAATGCCTACTCGGTAAACTCACATTGTCAGTTCAGGAACATAATGCACTGCGGAACACTCAAAGCACATGTAAGATTCATGCGAAAATGTTCTAGCGCAAACAGACTCGATCCTCAGCATACCCATACATCTTCCACATCATTCAACTTCCATTTCCATTCTGCTTATTCATAAATGAACGACTGCACGCGCATCCCCCCCTCTGTCTTCCTGCGAAAAAAAATCAATAATATTTATGTTTCAACCCACGAAAATACAAACAACATCGATTTAACATATAACACATAACATCAACAATCATGTTAGTTACGTATCAATACATGAAGATACCAACGAATGCCTATAAGAATGGTTATAAAGAATGGCTATAAAGAATATATATTAAAGTAGTGCTACACGTATCTCACACTGTTGTCTGCCTATCCTTCCTCTCTCCAGGGCTCACCCTAAAAGTACCGGATGACAACTGGAGAGATACCACTGTCATCCTCTCTCCCTCTTCCCACCTACCTCCACTTCATCTCCTCCTGTTCACGCGGACCACTGCATCCCGTCCAGTCCGCTACTCTCCCGTCTCATCCTGGAATCAATTGATGTCAGTCAGGTCACCCATCGCTCCAACTACCCACTTCTTTCCTTCCCCACTCGCTTCTCCTAGCACATCGTTGCCACCTTCTTCAACTCATCGTCGTGCGGGGTCATCTGCAGGACGCCCGAACTCCTCCTTGGCCGAGCCCATCTGAGAAACAGTGCATAGGATGGACCGAATGAGGCCATCCCTCGTTCCTCGTCAACCCACCCTGGCCGCGCACTCCCCAGCCGCCCTCTTGGGTGGTCTGCTCCGCCGACTCCCTCCAATCGACGCCGCTCATACATGCACAGCACGTGGTGCAGACGGACACAGTCCAGCTGAACATGGCCACATTCAATCAGACAGACAGACATACAGACAGACAGACAGACAGACAGACAGACAGACAGACAGACAGACAGACAGACAGACAGACAGACAGACAGACAGACAGACAGACAGACAGACAGACAGACAGACAGACAGACAGACAGACTCGTGGCTGCTCCGCTCCCTGATCATCTCCTTCGCAACTGGCCGCCAATACTGGTAGCACGTTCAGGTTGTCACAGAGCACCGACCAGGCTCAAGTAAACGGTAAACACACAAACCACCACACGCCACTCACCAATCGGCTCGTCGTCTCCCTTGGTCGTCTCGATGACGTGGTCGAGTTGCTCGACGGCGAACATCTGTTCATGACGTCACTGGCGGGTGCGAGCCGCACCAGCCTGCGAGAACGCACGCAATCACACAATGTTTAATAATGCCCGTCACTATATTTCCCTCTTTTCACATCGCTGATTGGAAAAAGGGAGCAAAGTCTGGATAAGGGTTTCCTTTCCAAAGGTTCTGCTTAACACCATAACCAAGAAAGTGTGGGGGTGTGGCTAACCGTGCGCTCCTCTCTGAGGCAGTGGGGGAAGGTGAAGGAAGTATCCGAGCGAGTCCCGCGGCACGCTCTTCACTTCACTTCCAGACGCTCCATCTGCTGGTCGACCAGCGAGAGACAGCCTGCAGCCAACCCACTCATCCCACTCATCCCACCCGTCGCCTACCCAGCCGTCCGTAGATGGCACATGTTGGTGAGCGGCACTGGCGCGTGTCGCTCGCTGCACCACCCACTCTCTCTCTCCCTCCCTCCCTCTCTCTCTCTCTCTCTCTCTCTCTCCCTCCCTCCCTCTCTCTCTCTCTCCCTCTCTTTCTCTCTCTCTCTCTTTGATACCATGAGTGCCACGCCCTGCAATGTCTTCCTACACAGTATCTCGTTGGCGAACACCATCTTCAGACACCCGTCCGCGTCTTCAATGCGCGCGTGTGAGCCGCTTTCGGCCGGCGGATGCTCACCCAGCACATACGGCTGCGAGTAAGCTGGTCCATCCCCTCCTCCCCCTCTCTCACTCTCGTTCTCTCTCTCTCTCTCTCTCTCTCTCTCGAGCCATTTTCACATTAGCATATATGAGGGGCGTGGCCTGTCTGATGGCTGGAGGGAGAAGGAATGACGGGCCGCATTCGAGAGAAAGCGCGCGCGGCGGGCGGTCGACCAGGTATTCCTTCCCACATCACTCCATCTTCCCCCTCCTTCCTCTTCATGTGCACCATTGTTGTTTCAGAATGCCTGCGTGAGAACCGAGAGAGTCTCGTCTCTCCCACTGTCTGCCCCTCTCCGTTCCTTTTATAGTCCCATCGGGATCATCTCCTATCATGGATCTGTCAGGCGAGTGTTATGTGTCAGTATTGTTTCGAATGGTTTTCGTTTTGCCTGTAACCAGGATACTTTTCATGATGGCGTCTTGCCATATCGGGACGAGCAGAGTGGATCATCTGGGAGGAATATAGATCATCTGGGACTGAACTGGACTCTGGATAAATCGAGACATGCAGGTGTGCTAGTTGAACATACGTAGTCATATATTATGATTGGATAGTGGTTGCAGGAGAGTGGGTCCGTTTGCTGCTACCTATGAGTATCGTCCCCTGTCGAAGGACATCAATCAACACTAACCCATGGATATCGACAGACATATTCAGGTGCGATCGTGTTAGGACTACTGTAGATTACAGTATGCCTCGATCAATCTATAATCGATTGATATCACTCTAGTGACATATTGGACTATTGGATGTTAGTTGCAGGTGTTTTGTCTCTTGATTCATCTGTTGCTCCGTTTAATATTGTCTTCTATACATCTATCAACACATGGATATCGACTGCATACTGAGGTGTGGCTAAATTTGGATTACTGTAGATTACAGCATGCCTCGATCAATCGATAATCAATTGATATCACTCTAGGACTGAACTCAGGGACTTATAACTTATATCAGAGATAAGATTTCTTTGTAATGTGATATATATGAGAGAGAGTGAGAGAGCGAGAGAGAGAGAATATTTGTAATTGGGAGTGTTTGTATAATAGTGTATCTCAAAATTCTTTTCACCTTTGCTGCTTATACTCAGAAATATCGTATATCGATTGTTAGTTTAAGCAGTCGGTATAGTAGAATGTAGAGAATATGATTAGGTATTTCATGACGTTCTACCTTTTTCACCACCTTCGAAATCTGTCACGATGTTCCGATTTCAGAAGAACGCTAACATCTCTCACTCCTCTCTTCTCATTCATCATTCGTGGAGCTTTACTAGGCAAGTGTTCCCTCTGGATTGGTCCTTCTCCAACCCTTCCTTGCTCTGTAACGCTGGATTTTCATGGATCTTCGCTGCGAGTTGGAGACTGAATGGACGGTTCGAACTTTGGATAACAGAACGGCAGAGAAGGACTTGGGGCGGATATGGATGAAGGGTACCTGTGTCTCTGTCTCCCTCCCTCTATCTCATCCTATCTCTTTCTCTATCACTCTTTGTGAGTTGCGTAGGTAGTAGTATCATATACTGGTTGAAATGTTGTTGTTGTTGTTTTGAGCGGGGCCACTAACTCTCCTTCCACCCTTATGGTGGTTGTTGCTAGAAGCTGTGGTCTCTTGAGATTGGTTGTGGTGTTTTTTGAGCGGGACCACTAACTCTCCTTCCACCCTTATCGTGGTTGTTGCTAGAAGCTGTGGTCTCTTGAGATTGGTTGTGGTGTTTGTTGAGCGGGGCCACTAACTCTCCTTCCACCCTTATGGTGGTTGTTGCTAGAAGCTGTGGTCTCTTGAGATTGGTTGTGGTGTTTCTTGAGCGGGACCACTAACTCTCCTTCCACCCTTATGGTGGTTGTTGCTAGAAGCTGTGGTCTCTTGAGATTGGTTGTGGTGTTTTTTGAGCGGGACCACTAACTCTCCTTCCACCCTTATCGTGGTTGTTGCTAGAAGCTGTGGTCTCTTGAGATTGGTTGTGGTGTTTGTTGAGCGGGGCCACTAACTCTCCTTCCACCCTTATGGTGGTTGTTGCTAGAAGCTGTGGTCTCTTGAGATTGGTTGTGGTGTTTCTTGAGCGGGACCACTAACTCTCCTTCCACCCTTATGGTGGTTGTTGCTAGAAGCTGTGGTCTCTTGAGATTGGTTGTGGTGTTTGTTGAGCGGGACCACTAACTCTCCTTCCACCCTTATGGTGGTTGTTGCTAGAAGCTGTGGTCTCTTGAGATTGGTTGTGGTGTTTCTTGAGCGGGACCACTAACTCTCCTTCCACCCTTATGGTGGTTGTTGCTAGAAGCTGTGGTCTCTTGAGATTGGTTGTGGTGTTTGTTGAGCGGGACCACTAACTCTCCTTCCACCCTTATGGTGGTTGTTGCTAGAAGCTGTGGTCTTTTGAGATTGGTTGTGGTGTTTGTTGAGCGGGACCACTAACTCTCCTTCCACCTTTATGGTGGTTGTTGCTAGAAGCTGTGGTCTCTTGAGATTGGTTGTGGTGTTTGTTGAGCGGGGCCACTAACTCTCCTTCCACCCTTATGGTGGTTGTTGCTAGAAGCTGTGGTCTCTTGAGATTGGTTGTGGTGTTTTTTGAGCGGGACCACTAACTCTCCTTTCACCCTTATGGTGGTTGTTGCTAGAAGCTGTGGTCTTTTGAGATTGGTTGTGGTGTTTGTTGAGCGGGACCACTAACTCTCCTTCCACCCTTATGGTGGTTGTTACTAGAAGCTGTGGTCTCTTGAGATTGGTTGTGGTGTTTGTTGAGCGTGTACCAAGTCTCTTCTCCAATCATTGTTGATATCATGATCCCGTATATCGTTGATGTATCGTTTCAACATATGGTCATTGACATTGAGTCAGAAAAGCACTCGGTGTTAGCTTACATTCTTCGTCGTTGGTTATGTGGAGTTTGGTGTGTTGTTGTGGCAAGCTCTGTTTTCTGTTTCACCCTTTGTCGTTATGCGAGTGTAGATTACGCGAGAGTGATCATGTACATATGTACATTACATGACAAATGACACTGTACACTGTAGAATAGAAATAGTATGTGCAGGTATTCAAAGCATAGGTTATAGGTATCCTATTCTCTCGTGCAACATCAAATTTCCTCAAAGTCCTGGCGCAAACAGACTCGATCCTCAGCATAGGACTTCCTATCATACATTTTCCATTCCGCTTCTTCATAAATGAACGTCTTGGTACTGCTTCTCTCTCTCCTTTCTTCTCTCTCCCTCCCTCTCTCCATTTCTCTGCGCAAAAATCAATAATATTTATGTTTCAACGCATCAAAATCGATACGAATACAAACAATATCGAAATGCTATCTAGCTCTCTCGTTCTCTTTTTATATCTTTCTCTCTTTCTCTGGTTCTCTCGTTCTCTCGTTCTCTCTTTCTATCCTTCTCTCGTTCTCTCGTTCTCTCGTTCTCTCGTTCTCTCCGTCTCTCCTTCCCTCCTTCCCTCCTCTCTTTTTCTCCTTTTCTCTCGTTATATCGTTCTCTCGTTCTCTCGTTCTCTCGTTCTCTCGTTCTCTCGTTCTCTCTTTCTCTCTCCCCTTACTAAATTCCTACTGATCGCAGCCACCAAAGTACATCTGTCTCTCTCCAAACAGCGTGCTCTCTCGCGTGCTCTCGCGCTCGCCCGCCAGCAGAGGGCTAGCTATCAGCTAGCGTGACTGGAAACGACACGCGCCCTCTCTAATTCATGCGAAAATGTTCTAGCGCAAACAGACTCGATCCTCAGCATACATCTTCCACATCATTCAACTTCCATTCTGCTTCTTCATGAATGAACGACTGCACGCGCATCCCCCCTCTGTCTTCCTGCGAAAAAATCAATAATATTTATGTTTCAACCCACGAAAATACAAACAACATCGATTTAACATATAACACACAACATCAACAATCATGTTAGTTACGTATCAATACATGAAGATACCTACGAATGCCTATAAGAATGGTTATAAAGAATGGCTATAAAGAATATATATTAAAGTAGTGCTACACGTATCTCACACAGTTGTCTACCTATCCTTCCTCTCTCCAGGGCTCCTCCACTTCATCTCCTCCTGTTCACGCGGACCACTGCATCCCGTCCAGTCCGCTACTCTCCCGTCTCATCCTGGAATCAATTGATGTCAGTCAGGTCACTCATCGCTCCAACTACCCACTTCTTTCCTTCCCCACTCGCTTCTCCTAGCACATCGTTGCCACCTTCTTCAACTCATCGTCGTGCGGGGTCATCTGCAGGACGCCCGAACTCCTCCTTGGCCGAGCCCATCTGAGAAACAGTGCATAGGATGGACCGAATGAGGCCATCCCTCGTTCCTCGTCAACCCACCCTGGCCGCGCACTCCCCAGCCGCCCTCTTGGGTGGTCTGCTCCGCCGACTCCCTCCAATCGACGCCGCTCATACATGCACAGCACGTGGTGCAGACGGACACAGTCCAGCTGAACATGGCCACATTCAATCAGACAGACAGACAGACAGACAGACAGACAGACAGACAGACTCGTGGCTGCTCCGCTCCCTGATCATCTCCTTCGCAACTGGCCGCCGACACTGGTAGCACGTTCAGGTTGTCACAGAGCACCGACCAGGCTCAAGTAAACGGTAAACACACAAACCACCACACGCCACTCACCAATCGGCTCGTCGTCTCCCTTGGTCGTCTCGATGACGTGGTCGAGTTGCTCGACGGCGAACATCTGTTCATGACGTCACTGGCGGGTGCGAGCCGCACCAGCCTGCGAGAACGCACGCAATCACACAATGTTTAATAATGCCCGTCACTATATTTCCCTCTTTTCACATCGCTGATTGGAAAAAGGGAGCAAAGTCTGGATAAGGGTTTCCTTTGCAAAGGTTCTGCTTAACACCATAACCAAGAAAGTGTGGGGGTGTGGCTAACCGTGCGCTCCTCTCTGAGGCAGTGGGGGAAGGTGAAGGAAGTATCCGAGCGAGTCCCGCGGCACGCTCTTCACTTCACTTCCAGACGCTCCATCTGCTGGTCGACCAGCGAGAGACAGCCTGCAGCCAACCCACTCATCCCACTCATCCCACCCGTCGCCTACCCAGCCGTCCGTAGATGGCACATGTTGGTGAGCGGCTCTGGCGCGTGTCGCTCGCTGCACCACCCACTCCCACAGCAACACAAGCTCGCACACGCACTGCGCATCGCCTCCAATCAATCGATAAGCACAACGGGTGAGAGAGCAAGAGAGAGAGAGAGAGAGAGAGAGAGAGTGAGGGAGAGAGAGAGAGAGAGAGGAATGGGTGGAGTGGACTGAACTGATCGTGATGGGTATGGGTGTACAGGGTCCATAGCGCGGCTCCGGCGAGTTGTGCAAAGGCGGAGGCGGCGAAGTGGCTGAGGCCGGCACGCACAATCCACCCAACCAGACGCATCACGGCCGCGTGAGACTACAACCCGAGACAGTGCCCACATGACCGCCCCTCTCCCTCCCGCCAACCTCGTTCCTGTCCTGGGCGGGCCTGCAACTGTCCGCAGTCGTTCGCACACCAGCACACCACACGAGGCGCCCCACTGCAAACACAAACATCTTCTACTGTAATGGGCAAAATTAGGTCAACGTGAGGCAGATACTAAATGTTGCAGATGACCGTCTTCTAATTCATACTCGCCAAACAACAGCACAATTTCAACACCGATCTAGAAGTCCTTCTTTCTCCCTGCTCCGCTCCTGCTTTTCTCCACTTCCACCCACCTCTGCTCGCTGCTCCTGCTCCTTCTCCGCGCACAGCTTGAATGCAGAACCGAACGGCAGCGTCCACAGCTGCCAGTCGTCGTTGCTGAACAACGCATTCGATGAAACAGTGATTTCACAACCACGTACTTGCTTTCCAGGCCCTCCGTGTCACACCACGCTCCGGTCATTACAAATATTGCAAACCAAGCCCCGTCCATAGTTGAAAACTTGCAGATTTGCATGCTTGCTGTGAAATTGATTGCACCACTCACCGTGTACGATGGCGGCATGGTTGGCCCTCCTCTGGCGGGATGGTCGACCCTGCTCTAGGCGACCAGCTGCCTCCTTCTCTCAGCCTCCCGGGCGACCAGCTGCCTCCCAGCCAAGCCGCGTGCCTCCTTCGCCCTGCAAACGAGGCATTGACACAACAACAATCCACATCACATCATCCAAGGCAGTCGCCCAGCTGAGTCGTAGACGCCCAGCCGCGCCCGCTCACTCGCCCAGCCGCGTTCGCGCACCCGCTGTTTGGACGCGCTGCGACTCCGACTCGCGACGCGGCTGTGAACACACAACACACGTAAGCATCATGATCAATCCGCATACATCATATATGAAACACTTGTCCCCTATACTAACACGTTCCACCCACGCATACTTTGTGTTGTGGCACTTGCTCTGCAGCTGATCTATCCTCGCCTCCCAGCGGACGCTGCTCGCCAATCTCCATGACACCCCCTCACGGTCCTCATTTCACAACAGCAACAAGATCAGAGCGTTCACCGTACTCCTCCCCCTCCCATATCGCACTGACCGGCTTCCGTTGGCCGCGTCGGTCGTCAGTCGTAGCGTCCCGCAGTCGCGCACACAGACTCCCTGCCGACAGGGTCACCTACAACGTCGTCAGCTACACTACCACATCCTATGTGGACACCAACATCACCATCACACAGCAACACACGTCACAGCGTTGCACGTGAAATCACTGAAACCAATAGAACAACATGGCTCACCGTGGCTAGTTGCTGCTCAGTCCCTCCCTCCTCCTTCTCTTTGTCCCGCACTGGCACTGCTCAACGCTGCCATGGCCGGTAGAGACAACGATACTGACGACAGCCACGACAACGACACCACACCTGAACAATAGAACAATTACCGCATAACAACGCACACAAATCTGAAGAATATATATCAAATAAACAAAGTTTTCCATCTGTGGTCGCACAGCTCGAATGCATGCAGAATCGAACAGCAGCGTCAGACTTCGTAACATGGGAAAAAACAGTGGAAATGATTTCGCAACCACGTACTTGCTTGCCAGGCCTCGAATGATGGAATACCTCTTTGAACTCGCGAGCAGCCAACAACAACAACAACAACAACTAAAACACAAACAATAGCAACAATATTAATATAAGGCGGGCGTACCACATTACAATGAATTCAATAAACAAATGCATGTGGAATGTGTGGAAAACCTGTAGGTTGTGTACCTTGATGAAGGTGTGAGGATCGGCGAGGAGAGTGCGGGGCACAGGCTGCTGGAGAAGCGCCGCCGCTGCAGCAGGCTTCGACATATCCTCCTGAAGAACACACATCAGATGCACTTCTGCAACATAAATGCCGTTCGGAATGATCATGTAAACAACGACAACAACAACAACAACAACAACAACTCACCAGAAGCGTTTTGTATCCGACCTTCTCCACGCGGTTGAGCATCATCTTCGACCAACGGATACAACATCTGGGCACCCATCAGCGGCTGCGACTCGGCCTGCAAATAAAAAAGTTTAAAAAAAACACGCGATTCTCACATTAATTACCTTTTCGCAAAAAGTATGGTAACAAGCATGAGATGGAGAGATTACATTACTTGCATGGCGCAGCTCATCACAGCCCGCCAGAAGTAGTAGGGCTGATGATCAGCGACGGAATAGCTAGTCTGCTGCTGCGCCTACAATCCATCGAGCAAGTCCGAGAACACATGGCCGATCAACGCACCTTGTAGTTTGTAGTTCCAGCACTACACTGGTGACAAACATCGCGGCGAGAATGTTCGGGTGATGCGTACCGGAGCACAAGCCTCCTCAAAACCACACCATCCATCACCGACAACACTTCGTGGCTTCGCTGCCACACAATCTACCATGCAACACTTCATCAACACTGCCGCTAGTAAACAAGTAAGAAGAATCAGAATCAGAATCAGAATATTTATCTCGAATCAAGTAGCACACCATATCGATTACGTAGATTACGGTGGAATACGGTAAAATACAGTAATACAATGTCTGCTGCGAGTTCCAACAACACGGATTTCGGTTGTTCCGTGAATGCGTACGTGTTGTTGGTGATGCTTGTCATCCCCTGCTTGCGGCTTCTGGGGAAGTTTCGATCTCGGCGGCGGAAGATCCTGGCTTCAACGATCGATCGCGAAGAGACGTCTCAGAGAGTGTCATCATCTTCGAGGATTCCTCTCCAGTCTCAATGCCGTAGATGTAGACGGTAGCAAAAGCGAATACCAGTCCAGTTAGTGTCCTCCGCCGCACAGCATTGTTCAGGGGTCGGGGGAATAACAGGGGAGGGCACGCGACCGCGCGCTGGCAGAGAAATAAGAGGAATGGGGGGGGGGAACAAGTAAACAACAATAATAATAATAACGCTGTTATCCACTCACCAACATTCTGCAGCCTCTTCGTATCGATGAGCGACACACACACACACCCTCTTCGAACAGCTGGGAGGGCGGGGCCACGCCTCCGTCTCCCTCAGACTGTCGTGCCCACTGCCCTTTCCGGCCCTCCCTCTACAAACTCACCCATGCGTGCGCCTCTGCGTCTCTCCTTCTCACTACACCAAAGCTGTTCAATTTACATATACAGTAGCACACTAATTCCCCCAACTGCAACCTCTACAAACCACAGCGAACAGCCTCAAACACACAGAATCCACTATGTTTCTGTTAGATTTCGAGCATAATTCTTCAACCACACATTTGAGATACCATTAACATACGCAGAAAACGATTCGCTTACCTCTCTCCCTCCTCTCTCCCGTTTCTCCGTCTGTCGTGCCCACTGCACTTCCTTCCCGACTCTCCTTCTTCCTTCTTCCACCCGCGACCTTCCCCGCCCCTCTCACAACGCTCCTGAACATTTGAATGTGCAATGGTACACTGATTCACACACCTCTCTCGCGCCCCTCCCTCTTTCCTCTCTTCTCCTCCTCCGCAGACAACAGTATACGTGTAGAATTAATGGCGCATGTCGCATGGCAGCGGATCACCTACCACGGCCCGCAGCTGAAACGCATGCCACCATCACAAACCCACGATAGGAAACAGTGTGCGACCTGTCCGTCGGAACGGATAACGTAGTTGTTGAGGCGCGGAGTGCGTCGAACGCGCATGCAGCGATCATCCACCTCCATGTCCACTAAGAACCTCTCCGCCAGCCACGCAATAGCCGACTGAACGCGAGCCCTGCAGAACAACAGATGGTACGATCCGTCCCAGTGCTCTTCATATTGCCAAAGCAAACTAACAGACTGAGCTCTCCGAGGCTGTCGATGAGCGGTTGATCGAGCAAGTGATACTTGACGGCGCTGGAACGGAGCCATGCGTAGACGCGCGCTTCGTCAGACCACTGCAAGTAATTGGTGATGAACATATCAAAATCGTGTATAATATTTTTCTGGGAGATAGTTCGCCAGATTACGGTAGAAAATCGATCTACCCTCTAGTCGCATTCGATCTACCTTCTAGTCGTGAGGAGACCCAAGCGCGCGCTTTCAAACGATAATATCGATCAAGGAAGCCGGCATGCGAATCAAAGAGGCCGCGCGACAATCGACCATTTGCCCGCGCTGTCTGGCCTCTCTCGCTCGAAACTGAGTTTCGCCAACTGACTCCGGCTGGCAATAACAGAAACTATCCACCAGGCGGCGACTATAGCTACAGAGAGATCGATTCAAACCCCACCACTCTACTGGTTGTGATTACGACTACACAATGCGAGACTAGTGGATTGATTCTCTTTCGAAAAGTACACGAGTAAAGAGGAGTGGTTTGTTTTGATCTAATTCAACAAAAGCACATGCATAAAATCTCTTCGCAGCTGACTAAAATTTCAAAACAAACCTGCTCTTTCGAACGATGTTTTAAAACTCTAATTGTTTTCTTGTTAGCATGTTGAGTTCAGGTATTCAGGATACTGTTAATCCCAACAAGTAACTTGCAACAAAATGTATGACACGATTATAGTGCATACTATATTTTTCATCGATCAGAAAGAGCAGGTTTGTTTTGAAATTTTAGTCAGCTGCGAAGAGATTTTATGCAGATTTTATGCTTTTGTTGAATTAGATCAAAACAAACCACTCCTCTTTACTCGTGTACTTTTCGAAAGAGAATGGATGTCCTTTTCTCAAATTTCGAAGAAATTGTTTTTCAGGTTGATGTGCCGAACATGTTATGTATACATATTCGAAACTTTAGAAAACGTATCCTGAATATGGAAACGCACTGCTTTGTCGAATCGCTCGTGCGCCTGCCAATGCCAGTCTCTCATTGACACGCGCTATTTCGCGTCTCTCTCTCTTACCCACTCACTCCGCTCCGCACACTCCCCTCCCCCCACAGTTTTCGCGCCAAAACTGGGGCGGTGGCCTGGACGGCGAGCCGACACGAGAGTGGGTGAACGAAGGGCGGGGCATGCGCTCAGCCAATCAAAGTGCGCACGCAAGAGAGCCGAGCGACCAATGAGCGCAAAGTGCAGTGGGCGGAGCTTACGTGATGCACACCGTCGTCGCCGCCGCCGCCGTCGTAAACACGTTTAGTGGCAAAGCGGGAGAGAGCAAGAGAGGGCGGTTTTTGGATGCCGCAACCGATATTGGTTTCACGAATCATACTCATAGGTCTTACAAAGTGATATTCTAACAAATAACGCACACTAATTAAGTATATTGTATTAGAATAGAGAAATCGTGTGTGCCTTGGGAGTGGCGTGTTGCGCGCGTCACAGCTCAAAACAAACGGGCGCCGCTGCGCGCCGCCCCTAATTGAAGACTCACACCGGCAGCGATCGACTGGATAGTGGCGGAGGAGTCGGTCATCCACGACTGCTGGCGCGGCCACTCCCACTCCCTTCCATCCATCGTCCGCATCACGTGAGCCGCGCGCAGTCGCGAGCGCTCCTAAAACATCAAGAAAAAAAAACAAGTACGTAGCTGATTACGAGAGTAGCCGTTCGTTTACACCCATTAGCGTACCCGATCACTATCTGCCATATGTTGTTCGCCTTGCTGATCTATTAATGTCGCGGCACATAAACATGATTGCTCGCGTCGGCTCACCGAATAGAGGTAACCCAATTTTGCGGCGAATTGCAACTCATTGGACACTTGTCAGTATCAATTAGTTCTAAAGAACCTCAATAACGCATCGCAGGTGCGCCGCTCACCTCGGAATGGGTGGTGGTGAGGTGGGCGTCGACAGAGTAGAGCTGGACGGAGAGATCTTGGAGTCGGCGGTGAGCAGCCTGCACAGTCTACAAACAACACCGCCATGTTGAAAGGCACATATGACTCCAGAGAAACTTGTCAGTACTTTAGATTGACACACAAGTTCTGCCAATTCCCCGGCCACCGATCGATCGCACATGCGAAGGATGATCTAGCTACATACATATGAGCAGCTACCAGGGTATATTGTCGGAAGCAAGCTGCGACTCACCCGTATGTGGAGGGCCGGTCGGAGGGTGGCGAGCGCGTGGTTCATCTGCTCGACTGTATCCACCAGAAACGAACGGCTCTGCGCGTCCTCAACCCAGTCCCCCACGAGCTTCTGCAACGCAGCCTGCTGAAACAGCGCATCCTCCGCATTTCAGTACCGTATAAAGACATTGTTTTGTCAGCTCAACATTCCCCATCAGAGATGTTGTCGGTCAGTATACCAAAAAAGTATACAACACACAATTCACTTCAGTCATTTGCGAGCCTACTTAACGAATCGCCGGTTAACGCTGCACCCTGTTCGGCCACGCGCACTCACAGCGTTGTGCTCGATGAGTGAGGAGTGGGCGACCGTGTTGCAGGCGTCGAACAGCTGTCGGCGGTACGCGACCGCCTCAGCGACGCGCGCGCCCGCCCTCCACAGCGCGAACTCACCGTCTTCCAGCGCCTGTAAGCAATCACAACAGCGCGTATGCGCATCAACCAAATGCGCGCACACATAACAACAAGTACAAGCAACAGTGATGACAAATAGACGCGGGAACTCACAGAATCGCACGTCTTCAGCTCGTGTACTACTCCTGCGCCAGTGAGGAGAAGTGTGAGTGCGCGGATGTTCTCACAATCGGGCAGATCGATAGGCGCTAGCCCCGCCACGTGCAGCTGAACACGATTCGAAAAGAGCCGTCAGTCCGTTCGACAGCCATTCCCAAGTGGACATAGCAAAACAGTCACGCGTGCTCGCCGCTGCTCACCTTGACCCCGTCCAGGCGGCACTTGATCAGCGCCTCGCTGAGTTTGTGCTCGCGAGACCAGGCGACTCGCTGCTCCTTGATGAGCACGCGTTCGCCGCCCCTCACCCGGCACACCGCCACCTGCAATCATCGACGCATGAGTAACGTATAGACAAAAACGTAAAGTGAAACCGATATAAACTCAAATCGCAATCAATTAGGTTCTTATGAGTGATTTCGTTTTGTACGTGAAATCGCGAATAGTATATAGGCGTGCGTGATCGAGAAGCAAAATCAAGACAAAAAATATCACTCCAATGCATGCAACTGCCCACAGTTGTTTTCGCATATTGTAAAAAAAGAACTAGATGTCGATGGAAAACAACTGTTTCAGTTACAATTGATCAATCAGTAGTTATAAATGAATAGGGCGCTCACCGAACCAATATCGATAGTTATGGCGTATAGCGATCCGGAATAGGAACTGACACCGATGGTCACACTGCAAGAATACAGTATGATTCTTATGTACAGTATGAATACAGTATGAATCCCACCATGCACATCCTTCTATTCGAGCCACTCTCCACTATTTTCACAACGAGAACTCATGTTGTGTTGTTAGAGTTTCATGTCAAGGAAATATCTTGCATCTCGGTCTAGGCTGAAGCGGCCTTTTAGACCCACAAGTTGAGTGACGCCCAATTCACGCTACAATGACAGATGACACTCACTAGGCTCCAGCAGCGAGTGTGTAACGTGCGACAGCGGCGGCCCCCATCGACAAGTCGAGTCGCAGCGGCACGCCAGCTACCTGTAAAGTAAAGGGTCAATCTTATCTCTCTCTCTCTCTCTCTCTCTCACCGACTCAATCAATAATCAATAAAAGCACATACCTCGCCTACTTCGAAGAACACGTCAGGATCCAACACGTTCAGATACGTAAACAATCTCAGTACGTTAGAATTCAAACAATAAAAAGACAGCCACGACAACGAATAACGAATGTACAAAACAAAACTCACGGTGTGAACTCGGAGAGAGAGGAGAGCTGAGCGCATGCGTCGAACGCGCACTGCGGAGGCGCTCCTTCCAGAGTAGCGATCTTCATCTGCACAGAGAATATGCGAAATACAATATAGCAAGCTGAATCAGTTCGATGAGACTGCGTGAACAGTTCAGTCAGGTACTAATCTTCATCGTCGCTTTCTCACAGCGTCCACTATCTCTTGAATTGATTGGCCCGCGGGCACTTACCATGACCACCTCCGGTGAGGCAGCATCTCCTCCTGCAAGATGTCGACACGCCTGCCTGCGCTTCTCGCGAATCTTGGCTCGTCGCTGCTGCGCGCGCCGCAGCTCCTCCGCGTCCGGCACGCGCTCGGCACTGCAATCACAACGTACGACAACGACATACCGCAATGCACTCACTCGTCCTGCTGCTGTGTATCGCCGTTGCATGGACGGAGACTCCCTCCTGCGCCAGCCAGCTGACCGGCTCCTGGCGGCGACGACTCATCTCCAGTCTGCGTCACAATCTCGATGCGGCTGTTCGGGAGGACTTCCTAGAAACACCACTGCATGCATGTGACACAATGTGCGTACCTGAAGAAGCTCTTGCATGAACGACCTCATCGCACTCGACCGCACGTCGACTGTGTCCTACAACGTTATGATAATCAATGGGTGACAATGGAGCGCACCTCTGTGGTGGTGGTGGTGATGATGGTGTGCTGGGGGAGATCATCGGAGACGAGTCTTCCGCTTGCCGCAGCCGCAGTCTTCCGGTCGCCCTGCAACACGTTCACATCTACCGACTCCACAACGCATTTACCTTAGCCGCCGCTGCTCTCTTCGCGTTCATGGCGAACTCGTCGGTCATGTCGTACGGGTTCTGTGATGTGTGAGACATTTCACATATCATCGCAACATATTTTTGTTAGTAACACATCTAATGACTCACGTAAGGAATGTGGAGGGTATCGAAGACACTGGGCACACTGGGTGATGAGAATATGACTGACCGGAATGACGACCGTGTCGATTCCATTTCGAGGAGAATCCCCTCCGCCTCCGCCTCCATCGTACTGAAATGCGAAGGATCGACCAGAGCAGACTCGACACGGAAAAATGAGAACATGTAGGTAGTATTATACATACATATCAATCAATAACACCATTTTCGAGAACATTTACGAGAACATAAAGAAGTAAGGAGGTTGTACGAGCGAGAGATTGTTATGCAAAAGAGTATTCAGACGAACATACAACGTAACGTTGTGCGCGCACGGCAAACCGGAAATCGGACCACAAAATGGGCGGGGCACAAAAAATCACACAAAAAATCCATTTTGTTATCACCTGATTACCATTACTGTACGTTTGCTCATCGTCAGCGATCAGCCAACTCACACATCCAACATCTTGGTTCACCTGCCAGTATTGGAAGGTTCAATCGTTCTGGAGCCAATCTCAGATGCAGATCACACAATTCGTTATACTATGATGATGACCGAAAACGGTAAAGAACCAGCCAGCGCAGTGACGTCATGCTGTTTCCTGTTTTCGAAGGGTTGCGTACTCCTCTCTTCTCACTTGCGCTACTCGTTCCCTCCGTCATCGCCTAAGAGTTCCCTTCGGCGATGCGACAAACCTTTTTGACAGCTCACACTACGAGCTACGTTTCTTGAAGTACTTGTCAGTCTCTTTAAACTCAGTCAACTAAACTTCGTCAACAACACCCGCACGCGAGCACCTTCTTCGGTACTGGATTGTCATCAAAACTTGTTTGTGCAAAGTGCAACTATCCGCACTCTTCTCCTCTGCGCGACTCTGCCGACCCTTATCGGCATAAACCAGTGACAGTGGTTTATCCAGCAGTGGTTCTCAAAACATACTGAATGTATGAAGACATGAGAGCAGTCTCTTGAAGTCATTTCTATCTAGCAGTACACACTGATGGCTATTCCTTCAGAATATTACCGGAGCTGCCGTCATTCGTAGTCATTGTAACGTTGTAAACGCAAGATTTCTTGCATTGCAACTTGACATGTCAAGATTTCCTGCAAATGCAACGGATTGCATGCACCTCAAACTTGGGTAACTGAACCGAGTCCACATCACGGTCGCGCGTGTACGCACGTCTAACATATCATCGCGCAGCATGCGAGATCATACGGGTTTGCTACATTGATAGACTTATCGATAAATGAACGATGTCTCTCAGTAGCCCGCATCCGAATGTATCAGGCAAAATCATTATTTTGCCATCAGTTTCTTCCGTTCGCGATTCTATCTATAGTTGCAAGATGTCTTGCAATCGCAATGTTGCAATCGCAAGAATTCTTGCAAACGCAAGATTTCTTGCAAATGCAACGCGATGTTAGGACCGGCCCAATGAGAATGAGAGTGCTGATATCATAGTATGGAGCGCATCTCCCTTTCACGTCACTTTTGAAACATTCATGATCTACAACACCAGCATCTGCACAGGCGTCGTACCTTCTCTCTGGAAAACGTCATATGTGACTGCCATTCCGAAGGAGAAGGGAGCAACAGACCCGCTCAAGTATCGTCCCATCTCCAGTACCTCGTTCGCATGTCGGATATTCGAGAAGATTCTGAAGGACCACCTGTCTCGCGGAAGTCGACCGAACTGCAGATGATAGAATGCCTCAATCATTGGACGGACGCAGTCGACAAGCAGCTCACCTGTGACGTCATTTATTTCGACTTTGCCAAAGCGTTTGACAGAGTCTGCCACGCCAAGTGGCTTCTCAAGCTCTCTGCCTTGGGATTCAGTGAGGCAACTGTGCAATGGATCCGAAACTACATTACCGGCCAGGGAACAGTTCTCGGCCCGGTATAAAACATCTACTCGGCTGATCTCATTCCACTCATCCGGCCACACGCAACCTGCAAGATGTACGCTGACGATCTGAAAGTCCACATCACCTGGAGAGGATCGAGGGAGATGAAGAGGAGGAGAGGAGAGGATACATGGAGAGGAGGAGAGGAGAGGATCGAGGGAGAGGAAGAGAGGAGAGGATACAGGGAGAGGAGGAGGAGGAGAGGATACAGGGAGAGGAAGAGGAGGAGAGGATACAGGGAGAGGAAGAGGAGGAGAGGAGAGGATACATGGAGAGAAGGAGAGGAGAGGATCGAGGGAGAGGAAGAGAGGAGAGGATACAGGGAGAGGAAGAGGAGGAGAGGATACAGGGAGAGGAAGAGGAGGAGAGGATACAGGGAGAGGAAGAGGAGGAGAGGATCGAGGGAGATGAAGAGGAGGAGAGGAGAGGATACATGGAGAGGAGGAGAGGAGAGGATCGAGGGAGAGGAAGAGAGGAGAGGATACAGGGAGAGGAAGAGGAGGAGAGGATACAGGGAGAGGAAGAGGAGGAGAGGATACAGGGAGAGGAAGAGGAGGAGAGGATACAGGGAGAGGGAGAGGAGGAGAGGATACAGGGAGAGGGAGAGGAGGAGAAGATCGAGGGAGAGAAAGAGGAGGAGAGGATACAGGGAGAGGGAGAGGAGGAGAGGATCGAGGGAGAGGAAGAGAAGGAGAGGATACAGGGAGAGGAAGAGGAGGAGAGGATACAGGGAGAGGAAGAGGAGGAGAGGATACAGGGAGAGGGAGAGGAGGAGAGGATACAGGGAGAGGGAGAGGAGGAGAGGATCGAGGGAGAGGAAGAGGAGGAGAGGATACAGGGAGAGGGAGAGGAGGAGAGGATCGAGGGAGAGGAAGAGAAGGAGAGGATACAGGGAGAGGAGGAGAGGAGAGGATACAGGGAGAGGAGGAGAGGAGAGGATACATGGAGAGGAGGAGGAGGAGAGGAGAGGATACATGGAGAGGAGGAGAGGAGAGGATCGAGGGAGAGGAAGAGAGGAGAGGATACAGGGAGAGGAAGAGGAGGAGAGGATACAGGGAGAGGAAGAGGAGGAGAGGATACAGGGAGAGGAAGAGGAGGAGAGGATACAGGGAGAGGAAGAGGAGGAGAGGAGAGGATACAGGGAGAGGAGGAGAGGAGAGGATACAGGGAGAGGAGGAGAGGAGAGGATACATGGAGAGGAGGAGGAGGAGAGGATACAGGGAGAGGAAGAGGAGGAGAGGATACAGGGAGAGGAAGAGGAGGAGAGGATACAGGGAGAGGAAGAGAGGAGAGGATACAGGGAGAGGAAGAGGAGGAGAGGATACAGGGAGAGGAAGAGGAGGAGAGGATCGAGGGAGAGGAAGAGGAGGAGAGGAGAGGATACATGGAGAGGAGGAGAGGAGAGGATCGAGGGAGAGGAAGAGAGGAGAGGATACAGGGAAAGGAAGAGGAGGAGAGGATCGAGGGAGAGGAAGAGGAGGAGAGGATACAGGGAGAGGAAGAGGAGGAGAGGAGAGGATACATGGAGAGGAGGAGAGGATCGAGGGAGAGGAAGAGAGGAGAGGATACAGGGAGAGGAAGAGGAGGAGAGGATCGAGGGAGAGGAAGAGGAGGAGAGGATACAGGGAGAGGAAGAGGAGGAGAGGAGAGGATACATGGAGAGGAGGAGAGGAGAGGATCGAGGGAGAGGAAGAGAGGAGAGGATACAGGGAGAGGAAGAGGAGGAGAGGATCGAGGAAGAGGAAGAGGAGGAGAGGATACAGGGAGAGGAAGAGGAGGAGAGGAGAGGATACATGGAGAGGAGGAGAGGAGAGGATCGAGGGAGAGGAAGAGAGGAGAGGATACAGGGAGAGGAAGAGGAGGAGAGGATCGAGGGAGAGGAAGAGAGGAGAGGATACAGGGAGAGGAAGAGGAGGAGAGGATACAGGGAGAGGAAGAGGAGGAGAGGATACAGGGAGAGGAAGAGGAGGAGAGGACACAGGGAGAGGAAGAGGAGGAGAGGAGAGGATACATGGAGAGGAGGAGAGGAGAGGATACATGGAGAGGAGGAGAGGAGAGGATCGAAGGAGAGGAAGAGAGGAGAGGATACAGGGAGAGGAAGAGGAGGAGAGGATCGAGGGAGAGGAAGAGGAGGAGAGGATACAGGGAGAGGAAGAGGAGGAGAGGATCGAGGGAGAGGAAGAGGAGGAGAGGATACAGGGAGATGAAGAGGAGGAGAGGAAAGGATACATGGAGAGGAGGAGAGGAGAGGATCGAGGGAGAGGAAGAGAGGAGAGGATACAGGGAGAGGAAGAGGAGGAGAGGAGAGGATACATGGAGAGGAGGAGAGGAGAGGATCGAGGGAGAGGAAGAGAGGAGAGGATACAGGAGAGGAAGAGGAGGAGAGGAGAGGATACATGGAGAGGAGGAGAGGAGAGGATCGAGAGAGAGGAAGAGAGGAGAGGATACAGGGAGAGGAAGAGGAGGAGAGGATACAGGGAGAGGAAGCGGAGGAGAGGATACAGGGAGAGGAAGAGGAGGAGAGGATACAGGGAGAGGAAGAGGAGGAGAGGATACAGGGAGAGGAAGAGGAGGAGAGGATACAGGGAGAGGAAGAGGAGGAGAGGATCGAGGGAGAGGAAGAGAAGGAGAGGATACAGGGAGAGGAAGAGGAGGAGAGGATACAGGGAGAGGAAGAGGAGGAGAGGATACATGGAGAGGAGGAGAGGAGAGGATCGAGGGAGAGGAAGAGAGGAGAGGATACAGGGAGAGGAAGAGGAGGAGAGGATCGAGGGAGAGGAAGAGAGGAGAGGATAGAGGGAGAGGGAGAGGAGGAGAGGATACAGGGAGAGGAAGAGAGGAGAGGATACAGGGAGAGGGAGAGGAGGAGAGGATACAGGGAGAGGAGGAGAGGAGAAGATCGAGGGAGCGGAAGAGAGGAGAGGATACAGGGAGAGGAAGAGGAGGAGAGGATCGAGGGAGAGGAAGAGGAGGAGAGGATACAGGGAGAGGAAGAGGAGGAGAGGAAAGGATACATGGAGAGGAGGAGAGGAGAGGATCGAGGGAGAGGAAGAGGAGGAGAGGAGAGGATACATGGATGAGGAGGAGAGGAGAGGATCGAGGGAGAGGAAGAGGAGGAGAGGATACAGGGAGAGGAAGAGGAGGAGAGGAAAGGATACATGGAGAGGAGGAGAGGAGAGGATCGAGGGAGAGGAAGAGAGGAGAGGAGAGGATACATGGAGAGGAGGAGAGGAGAGGATCGAGGGGAGAGGAAGAGAGGAGAGGATACAGGGAGAGGAGGAGAGGAGAGGATCGAGGGAGAGGAAGAGAGGAGAGGATACAGGGAGAGGAGAGGAGGAGAGGATCGAGGGAGAGGAAGAGGAGGAGAGGATACAGGGAGAGGAAGAGGAGGAGAGGAAAGGATACATGGAGAGGAGGAGAGGAGAGGATCGAGGAGAGGAAGAGAGGAGAGATACAGGGAGAGGAAGAGGAGGAGAGGATCGAGGGAGAGGAAGAGGAGGAGAGGAGAGGATACATGGAGAGGAGGAGAGGAGAGGATCGAGGGAGAGGAAGAGGAAGAGGAGGAGTGGAGAGGATACATGGAGAGGAGGAGAGGAGAGGATCGAGGGAGAGGAGGAGAGGAGAGGATACAGGGAGAGGAAGAGAGGAGAGGATACAGGAGAGGAAAGAGAGGAGAGGATACAGGGAGAGGGAGAGGCGGAGAGGATACAGGGAGAGGA
>CAWZYM010000517.1:0-37720 GCA_963966185.1 Rhabditoides inermis | reverse complement strand
CCTCTTCCACTCACCGACACAGTCCGCTCATCGGCTGGCCGAGTCGCGCACCTCTCCCTCTCCCTCCCTCTTCCACGCACCGACACAGTCGCCCATCGGCTGGCCGAGTCGCGCATGTCTCCCTCTCTCTCCCTCTTCCACTCACCGACACAGTCGCCCATCGGCTGGCCGAGTCGCGCATCTCTCCCTCTCTCTTCCTCTTCCACTCACCGACACACTCGCCCATCGGCTGGCCGAGTCGCGCATGTCTCCCTTTCTCTCTCCCTCTTCAACTCACCGACACAGTCGTTCATCGGCTGGGCGAGTCGCGCATCTCTCCCTCTCTCTTCCTCTTCCACTCACCGACACAGTCGCCCATCGGCTGGCCGAGTCGCGCATGTTCTCCCTTTCTCTCTCCCTCTTCCACTCACCGACACACTCGCCCATCGGCTGGCCGAGTCGCGCATGTCTCCCTTTCTCTCTCCCTCTCCACTCACCGACACAGTCGCCCATCGGAGGGCGAGTCGCGCAATCTCTCCCTCTCTCTTCCTCTTCCACTCACCGACACACTCGCCCATCGGCTGGCCGAGTTCGCGCATGTCTCCCTTTCTCTCTCCCTCTTCCACTCACCGACACACTCGCCATCGGCTGGCCGAGCGCGCACCCCCCTCTCTCCCTCTTCCACTCATCGACAAAACTCGCCCATCGGCCTGGCCGAGTCGCGCCCCTCTCCCTTTCTCTCTCCCTCTTCCACTCACCGACACCAGTCGCCCATCGGCTGGCCGAGTCGCGCACCTCTCCCTTTCTCTCTCCCTCTTCCACTCACCGACACAGTCGCCCATCGGCTGGCCGAGTCGCGCATCTCTCCCTCTCTCTTCCTCTTCCACTCACCGACACAGTCGCCCATCGGCTGCCGAGTCGCGCACCTCTCCCTCTCTCTCCCTCTTCCACTCACCGACACAGTCGCCCATCGGCTGGCCGAGTCGCGCACCTCTCCTCTCTCTCCCTCTTCCACTCACCGACACAGTCGCCCATCGGCTGGCCGAGTCGCGCACACTCTCCCAATAATATTATTAGTAATAATAACAATAATAACATGTAGTTATGCTATTCGTTTCGAGATCAGAACTGCAGCTACTCCGTAGACGAACAATCTGCCATCCGATCCCCCCTTCTCTCTCTCTCCCTCTCTCTCTCTCTCTCTCTCTCTCTCTCTCCTCGTGACTCTCTTCTCGTCCTCCTTCTCTCTCCATCTGTGTTTGTCCACTTCTTCCATTCTCCGCTCCCTCTCCTCCCCTTAATATCTCTCTGGTCTTACATCTTCTCTCTTCATATTTTCCTCTCTCTAATCCTACTCTCTCTCGTGTCAAGGGGGCGGAGCTTGAAAAGGAGGGGCTTCCGTCGCCATATTACAGGAATGTGCGATGATCAGCTGTCACGCAACGAGATCCATGACATGATATGCTGAGACTGGAGTGGTGGTAGATCAGGACTAGTGAGACTAGAGAGAGAAGCGCTCACACACCCGGCATGCTGGGGAGGGGTCAGCGAAAGAGTGGCCGAGACTGTTATCGATCGGGGCTCTGGTGGCTCGACTGGCATGCCCATCCAGGCAGATACTCACCTTCTCCATGCTTCCTCAGCTGACATCGATCGGCTCAAAGTCTCGCCAAACGCAACCGATTTTCGTCGTTCTTTCTCTCACTACCTTTCTCCCTCCCTCACTCACTCTATTCGTGGATTTAAACGTGCTTTCCGTATCGGGCGCGCGTGGTATGACGGTGAAATTGTCTTTTTTTCCAGTTTGATTGCCGTGAAATCTGCATATTATCTCTACCGCTGTCTCCGCTTCATCCTTTTATGGCTCTGTCATGACTGCGCGATTACATGCATATATTCTTGCCTCTCGAGCTCGCGTCAGCAGAAACGTTTCACTCATTTGCATACGCAAGTTTCTTCGCTACTGTCATATGTCTCTTCTTCTCTCACTCATTACACGTTGAGACTGCGCGTACCGGTGTCGTGCTTATTCTCTCTCTCAGCCAATCTCCCTCTCACTCTCTCTCCCCCTCTCTCTCTTTTTCGTGGATTAAAACGTACTGTTCCGTATCGTGTTGCGTGTGTTGTGATGAAATTGCATCCTTGTCCGTTAGATTGCCGTGAAATTCGCATATTCCGTCTACCGCTGTCTCCGCATCATCCTTATATGGCACTGTCATGACTGCGCGATTACATGATCCCCTCTTATCGCCCTATCCGCCAACTCTCAGCTGACTCGCGCGACTCTCAGCTGACTCTCTCTCTCTCTCTCATCTCTCTCTCTCCTCTCTCTCCCTCTATTACTGTCGAATTTGCTTGCTGATTCCGTTGATGTTGTCATCCATTTTTTGTTAAATGATCGGATTTCTCTTCTCTTTCCTTGTCGATTCTTCGCTTTTCGTTCAAAAATGCGCACTCGCTGTTGAACACCAGAACGAATCTGCGCGCGGTTATAGTCGCGATCCGATCCTCTAATTTGCTTACGCTGTTGTGGATTCACCCCTACTCCTCATACTCGCTACACTTTGAGACTGCGCGTGGCTGCGTACTTGGCACTGATTCGAGTGCGTCTGCCAGCATGTATTCTCGCCTTCTCGCACCCCGTCACTGATCCAATCTCCTCATTTGCATACTGTACAACTCCTCGCTACACGTTCAGATTGCGCGTGTTGGTGTCGTACTCAGCCGCGCTGATCGCAAAATGTTCATATGCAAATATCGTATCCGACTCGCATACGCGCACGCAACTCACGAAACCGTGAACATCGTAACAAAAGAGCGACATGATAGAACGAAAGAGAGTAGTCGGCCGAACGGCGCACCCCAGATGTAGGCTGAAAATCACTAGCATCCGACGAGTGAACCACCCGGCCGACCACACCATAGAAGGACCGCTAATTCTCTTGCGAGTTGGCTCTACGCTTGTGAGGAATGCGTGAAGCTTGACCCACTCGCCTCAAACAGCGCGCCGGCCGGTCTGCCATCCACGCTTGTGAACATTGCGTAGCATAGCCTCACTCAATCTTCACATGCGTACCGCTGTCAAATTGTGTGTGCGCAGCGCGTGAGAAATTACCCGAGATAGGAGACACGGGTAAAAATCACACCACACTGACCGTTGCTGTCATCCGGCTTGCCCTCCTCTTCCTCTTCCTCCTCTTCCTCCTTCGTCCTTTCTCTCCCGATCGCGTCTCCCCTCCACGCACGCCTTGTCACTCGTGTCTCCATTCTGAAACATGCGTGTTGCAGGTAATAATGTCGCAGTTTTGCTGCCGCAATTCCGCGACCGGTGAGTGGGTACTGAGTACCGTAGATGCGACCTTCTCTGTTGCGTAAAACGCCAACGCTGCGCACTGCAAGGTCGTGCGTGTACCGCACAAAAATCTTCATACAACTCAGTATGCAAAGACGTAAACAACAACAATCCCACCGGCGCACTGACGAGTATGGTGCTGGAGGCTCTCTAGGCGCCGACCGCCCGCCCGCTGTCCACGTGGCCGCCACAGACGCCACCGCCCGACTGCCGGCCACCAGGTCGTCGACATGCTTAATCGAAAGCGAGTGCTGCTGGCCAGACGACGGTTACGCTGACAGCGACGCCCGACGACGTCGGAGTCGCCACATACTGACGCCCGCCAAAGCGGCTCAGATTTGACACGCCTATAATAATCGGAAATCGGTGAATAAATAATTTCTATAAGTAATAGTAAAGTCAATAAGTAATTGCTAAACAGGACTACGATGAACTGGAAAACGACAGCACCACCACTCACCGGAATGTCTCTGCCTCTCTCTCTCTCTCTCGCCGGCGCTCTCTTTGGAGGGGGACGGCCTCCGGGCAGCCGGTCGTCGGCGTGCGGCCAATCACTCCGTACTGCGACGCACCGCAGTCAGCAGGTCCGAGCCTACAACACACACACGCACTCACTGACCTGGCGACGTCCTACATCTCCACTCACCCTTGCTGGCAGTGGCCTGGGAGCAGCCACTCCGTCCGCCCTCTGCACGGCGTACTTGCTTGCCGTCCACTCGAATTCGTGTAGCCATTGTCCCACTTCACATCCAGCTAGCAGTCAGCATACGCAGACACCACCTACAACGTGAATTCGTCAAGCCGATTTTGAATTTCAGAAAGCGCCAGTGGCCACTATCCACCAGCTACACAATTCACAATTATCCCTTCAACCACCATTAGTATTACAGATTCCAGATACATACCATCATGAAACATTTTCCTAACCAAACTCTACAACATGCCGCACAACAACGCTCACCACTCCGGTGTGCGTGTCTGGTCCGTCCTCCTTCCGGTGGGTCGTCCTCCCGTCCCTCCTGTCGTCCTGGTCTGGCCATCGCCAGTCGACGCCCCTCTTCACTCTCTGTCCACGCAGGTCTGCCACGGACGACGCCAGCTCGCGCGCAGCCATACGATCCTCCAGCCATTCTCGAGCCATACGCACACTGCAACTTGCGCAACATTTATTACATACAAACAACTAAACAACTTTTTTATTTAAAAAGAGATAAAACGGCTGCCCCCTTACTAGGAATTGTGGCTGTATCACTTCTGCATTCAAGATGTGGGAAACACACTGTGCAAGGAAAACGGGGACATACCTGACGAGACGACCGACTTCTGCGTCTCGTCCTGGCTCGCCAGCCGCTTCATCCAGTGGTCGAGGTACTTGCTCCACTCGACGCGGCGCATCATCGCGTTCAACACCATCAGCGCCTGGTCTGCGAACAGGGGGAACCGTCTCCCCCCCTTCCCCCCTCTCTCTCCCTTCTCTCTCTCACCCTCCCTCTCTCCCTCTACCCACCAGCCGTGTTGGCGCCCGCTCCTCCCATCATATGTACGGTTGGATTATGGGAATCACAAACTTGAGCAGGACGTCCTCCGGGCAGTGATCTGGAACATGCGATTTCAGTATGTGATGTCAACAGTACATTGATACAAAAAATAGCAAATACATTGCACCATAGCGCGAAACGTAATTTATGCAGCCTACTTTATATTATCACTTCCACCTTTCCTCCTCGATGAGACCCTCGGACAGCCCGTGCATGGCCTCTGGCGACGATGTTGCTGAAAAAGAAATCATGAAATTTTTTATTCGTAAATTGACAATCTATTACGCTTCTATTAATCTAATACCAAACTAAGAGCGAGGCATAATTCAACACATCAAAGTGCATGTGCCCCCGTTATTCGTGAACCAATAGAACAAGAAAAACAATGCCGACAACTTCATCGGTTTACAAATGTCTCTTCTATACACGATTCCATACTCTACCTTACATGGACCATGAATACATTACTTCTCTCCTGCTCCTCTCTCCCCTTCACAATGCCTTTCTCTCTCCCCACCGACCTGTATGTGCGCCATCCAGTGTAGGAAGTCTAGCTCGACGTCCTCGTGTCTCAGCTGTCCGATCCACTTCAGCTGCGAGTGGCGGGGGAACGCCTCGCGCGCAGTGATCAGCACACGTATCATCGCCTCCCGCACAGCCTGCAAACACATCATCACACGCAGAAAGCCATCCCATCTCCATCAATACCCAGCATCCTTTTTTCCTCTGACCCAAGTACATGGATTAAAGCCTCAAATAGATTGTATCACAATGTAGTCATTTTAATGCTGCAAAGTATAAAAAAATGATACAATTCCGCAACACAATTACACCCATTCCCACTATGAAACCTGAACCCAACCACCCCCGCCCACCTCCTCCTTGCTCTTGAGGTTCTTGATGAGCAGCGGGATGAGGTGCTTGTTGATGGTCCTGGCCATCTCCCTAAGCGCACTCCCATTCGCCCTCCCTCTGCCACCCCGGCCGCCACCGCCTCCCCGCTGTCCTCTCTCTCCATCGCACCGCCACCAGCAGAAAGTGCGGGTGTGGGCGACGAAGACGAAAAAAGACTGTAGCAGAGATACAATTATATATTACGCACCTGAATGAAAGTGTCGGGTATGAGCGTGAACTTGTGTTGTTCTCCTTTTCTCCCGGCCGCCTTCCTTGCTTTTCCCTCCTCCTCATTCTCCGTTCATCATCTTCTCCAGGCTCGAGAGCCGTCCTCCACAAATGACGCCAGCCTGTATTTGTCAAATCATAAACGGTACACACATCAATACTAATTTCGTGCAATTTCTAATCAGCATTTAACAAATCTCGAAGAACGCGCTCGTCGCTGCACGGATACGTTCTGGACCAACCAAAACACACATGTAAAAATCGGTGTTAAATATATTCACAAAGTTTGAATAAATTGATAATCATGAAAAACGACTCATAATAAAACCATGAAACATATTTCAACATGAACCTACTCTGCACTTGCAGATCTAACTGTAGGGGTCAGTGCATTGCTCGCGCAACTTCTCCAGCACTGAATTACGGGGATTCATGATAAAAATTACACCAATGAATAAATATTGGTTCGACGTAATGCGCACCGTCGGCGGTGACAGAGAGACCACTACTAGCACACACAGAGTAATACATATCAAACGAAAAAGGGAGACATGTGAATCCAGATATTTCAGAGGTTCCTTTCGGAAACTCATATAGCAATCATCGACTTCGAGTCATCAAAATAAAATAAAATAAAACACTTTATCCACTTAGACATCTAGGCACAACAACGAGATGTCTGTTGGGGGTGGTCGAGGGGCTGGGAGGTGTAGTAGGCAGGGGTCGCCGAATGTCGGCTGTTGGGGTGGTCGAGGGGCTGGGAGGTGTAGTAGGCAGGGGTCGCCGAACGGTGAGCTGAAAAGGAAAAAAAAACCAAATTGGAAGCGTAGGGTAAAATCAAATTCTGCTGCACACTATTGCGCCTTTTTATAGAGAAAACGCTGTCTACTGCGAATGGCCATGATAAATTCAGTGTGAATTGTCGTGATTCAACGTATACAGTTCAAAACGCACGCACACACATTTCCAACCATATTCTTTTCCCCTCCTGCCTCCTGACCCTCTCACCAGAATACGTGTGGTGGACGGGCGGTGGCTCCTATCTAGGGAAGTAGACGACTGCACCGTCGTCGACAATGAAATCTGAAATGATGAGAACATATCAGTGATGATTTTATAATAAAAAAATAAGCAATCATCAGCTGCTGATAACTCGTTAAGCGAAAACACGTAACATGAGCAATGCTGCGCAATTGTAGTGTCACTTGAAATGCGCCGTAATTTTTGCCCCATAATAGTGTTGATTCAAAAAGCGTGCATTTTAAATTTTTTTTTGTTATTTATTAGAAAATATAGAAAGTTTTGGAAATTACGTTATTAGAAAAAAATGATTCCATTTTCTCACCTCCCGTGTGCACGCTCTCCTCCTCGCGGAGCAATCTGTCGATGGCGTCATACCGAAGCTCGTTCTTGTAGGTGAGCAGAGCGCGCGTCTGCCGTGACCAGGTGTGGAGGTCGCGCAGCGAAAGGTGACCGTTCTCAGCATTGGTGCACATCCGAGGCAAGTACTTGGGTTACTGATTTCTGTAAATGCAGCTGTGTGAATATGAACGGCTACATTGTCGCCGCAGTGGGGCAGCCAGATGGCAGCGGAGCGCATGCGCTCCAAGTACTCCGTGAACGAGTCGCACAGAAAGGGAGGCGGCAAGCAGATCAACGTCGTCGCATCGTTTGCCGCAGCCTAGTCCCCTGAGCGCCCTCCTCTCTTCTTCACTTGCCTCGTGGAGAGGAATGCAGAGGAAACACTGGCGTCCCGTTCTCCACCTGCTCCAGAGCCTCCAGAACCTCCGGCCAGGAGTTGGCCCCGCTCACTCGCGGATTGTCGAACGGGATCGCTCCTTGGATGAAGTAGGGAAGGAAGATGACGGCCTCCTGGATAAGAAAAGGGATGATATCATATATACATATGCATAAATATACCTTGATCGTGCTCTTTCAGGAAGGACTCGATCGCCTTGTCCCACCGCGGCTCGTTGAGCGGCAGCCACCCTTTCTCCGCCACCTCGCGCAGCAGCTCCGCTACTTCATCGGGGTTCTCATGGGACATGAGCGTGATCGCATGACGCGCCTCCGACTCGGTGAACCGGTCCTGATTTACAGTCAATTATATCATTTCAGTAAGATCGAAATACCTCGCGGAATCCGTTGTAGTAGGCCGCGTTAAACCGCCACTGCTCCCTTCGTCGCGAAGGCGTGGAGCAGCACGGCCGTCTCGCGCAGATTGTGGCACCTCGGGACCGTACCCCGATATTGAGGTACCAGCTGAGAGAACCTCATGATCTCTGGGTACGGTACGACGGATCGAATACGGTGTTCCTCAGCCTGCAATTGTCACTGTCACTGTTACATATTTAACTGGGATATCGACCATCATGTTCCATACAATAACAGTTTTAGGAACTGACTCGATGCGTGCGTCAGGGTTGTCGTGGACGTCCGTCCACGCAGGCGGCTGGACGTCGTTGAGGCTGGACGAGCCCTCCATTGAGCTGGACGCCGGCGTAGGTGGCTGAAAAGGTAAATGATTAGTATTAGCATGTTGTGATATTAAATATTCGAATGAGAATCAGGGTGTAGTACATAGTCACCTAGTTTGTGGTCGAGGACCGCCTTCTCGCGGGTGAGGCGCGCATTCTGCTGGATAAGCCCCAAATTGAGCTGGCGGAGAGCAGCGAGTTGTTGCCGATGATCTTCCATTGGCGGCTCAGCGGAATAGTGTGCTTGGAAATGCGAGTCCAAGACCGCGTCCGTACATTCTTGAGAGAGAGAGAGAGAGAGAATTACGGTCACATACCTATTGTGACGCCCTATTTATAGACACCCAGTGGGGGCGTGGCTCTGGGCCTCGGGGGCGTGGCACAATGAGGAGGGAGGAGAGACGAGAGAAGAAAGAGGGAGAGAGAGAGTATGTTGATTCGAGAGAAGTGATGCAGTGAGACGGTGGTCCGCAGATTATTGATTGCTTGATCCATCGATTGATCGATTGATTGATTGAATCCGCATAGATTCTATCCAGCATTGGTTTTTACGGATTCCGTGACGTTAAAAAAGGTAAGTGCGTGTTTTCGTGTTGTAGTTGTGTGCATAGTGTTTTGCCTTAATGTTGATAGCATATACTTCTCTAATATCGTTTATACATATTTCATAATGGATTCAATTGATAGATAGTGCGATGTAAAAAAGATATTGCGAATTGTACTATATATTGACTATATTATGTTGTAATGCAAGTTGAACACTTGGATCTGTTTTGGTAGGTTTTTTTTATGGAGGAACGTACTGACGAGGCCTACCTCCATGTATTAGTTTGTAATTGTTGCGTATACGTTTCATGGCCGAAACGCACTATAGCGTTGTAAAGCTGACTGTAGCGTCTGTAGATACTGAGATATGCGTTTTATTGATTTTTTTTCAATTTCAGGTTTCAAGATGTAGTCGTATTGGAGACGGAGCTGACGAACATGGGCGAATCAGCGGTGAGTGAGAGTGAACGACAGAGCAGGCTGGATCGACGAGAGGTCGATTTCGAATAGAACGTGCTGGAGTGCTGCCAGGCTAGGCACTCAGGCCGCTAATCAGTAATCAGGTGAGATCCTGATTGCTATGCTAAACTATTTGGTTATTGGTTTCAAAAAACTAACATATGGTGAGATGCTTGCAATTTTCGATCAGGTTAGTTATTGATTGACTTTGATAAACGTTGTTCATGTTCAGACGCTCGAATCGAGTTCATGTACCACACCCGGCATGCATCAGAGAAGAGTCGAAAAAGGACGGAAGGGAAGTAATGCTAATTGCCGTCTCTTTATTTTCCTACTTTCATTATGAATTATGATCATATGTTTTGAGGTTGTGTTTGTTTCAAGTTGATCTTTTCTTTTTCATTCTCTCTCTTGACTCGTACCCGCAATGTTTCTGTCGTCTGAGCCCTTAGTCTGTGCTATTTGGTGCGCAAAAAGGAGTGTGTGTGTGAGAACAGCTGATTGCGAGTAAGAGAACAGCTGACTGTGCGTGACGTGTTTGAAATTAAGTTGTTATTGATCGATATGTCTTGATTTGATATTATTTCTTGTACGTGATGGGCGGGAATGATCAGACTTTTTAACGCTATTTCATGGAACTTCCAAACGCGTTCTTCTATCGTGTCCATCGAGGTGTCAATTCGTAATGCTGGTTGATCTCTCGTTCGTGTTTCTCGTTCGTGTTGTAGGATGTAAGCGCGGTAACGATAATCTACTCCATGTGCTATCCGATCTCTCCTAGGTTGACAAGCACGCCGATTCAGTCGATGTCTGGTTGCTGTTCGAGAAGATGCTGGAATAGACTTGCGCGGGCATCCTGATGCCGACGCGCGCAGTGCAAAGCCACCCCCTGTTATCAGGTATTGATTGATTCATTGTTTATCGATTGATTTATATATAGGGAATTTGGTGTATGGTAGAGTAGCAGTAATGTACAGCACTTGAGCGCCATCTCGTTGGCCGAAATTATTCCACCTCTGTTTCCTTTTCCGCGAGGACAGATTATGATATTCACTCCAGAATGGTTTTTTTTGTCGTAGTCGTAGTGTAACCACGGTTGCAGTGAAACCAGAGCTATCAGATGCAGAGGGTGGACCTCATGGTTGGTCATTGGTTGTGTTGTGTTATCGATGATATCTCTCTTGCAGGGCACTCCATATCTGTGGCGGGTGGTGTGCGAGTGTGTGGATGGAGAGGTGGCCGCGTCGGCGACTCGTCTCTTTGTCAGACTGCACACCAGAACGAGCGAGGCTCTGCGGAAGGAAGGAAGGAGGATCGAGTGGCGGACGCAGTAGTGTGCAAGAAGTACGTTCATATTTGAATGTTTCTGTTGAAGTCGACGCGAGATTGTTGTAGCGTGTTTGTCAAGTATTTGTAATGAGTGAAATTGAAAACTCGTATCTGCATTGTCATGGGTATTGAACATCATGGCATAGGTGAAATGGTGATATGCAATAATTGTGTATCTTATGACATGTAGGTTGATTGAATTAATTACTTCTGTTTCGCATGTATTACCTTACTTTATCTTGAAACATATTGAATCTATGTTTGTAGGATCTTTCTTTGTCGACGTCTCCCGAGCAGCGCCTCTGCCTCGGCGTCTCCATCGCCCACAGCTGGTAGGTGGCAGAGGGAGATGGAGGAGTGTGGAGCCGGGGCCGACCCGGCGACGCCTCTCTCCTATGCAGAGACGGTCGTCAACGAGTGGGTGGGTGTGGGTGGACTGCGACGCGTTGCGTTGGCGTGTTGGTAGAGTGAGTGGGTGAAATGGATCGGAAGTGGGTGAAATGGATTGGAGTTTCACTCTTGTTAGATGGTGTGCTGAACGATAATGTCTCACACAATCAGTGAACAGTGACACATAATCAGTGAACAGTGATTACCGCGAATTATGCTTTCGAAAGATGTATGGTTACCGAAACGTATCGACTGCATGTTTGATTTAGTATGCGTCGTATCTGCGAGTCGAGTGCGCCGTCGTCCCTCCCAAGTCTAATGAAGCTGAGTCTTCCAGCTTGTACAGTTAATAACTCTGTTCCCGAGATTCCTGATGACACGAAACTTTCACAGGATGTCCGTAGTACTGTTCCCCATAGATTCTCCTCGGCGATTTTCATTGTTCAATTCGTTCCCGAGATATCAATCGATATCATACTATGTACGACCATTTTGTAGGTGAATCACGCCAAGAGAAATAACTCACTTCAAAGTTGACCAAAGTGCACCAAATTTTGATATGTTCTTCCCAGAGGCCATACCGACAGAATGTCCTCGTTTGAATTTTCATTTTTTTGCGTTTATTACAGTACTGCTGCGCAAAAACTCCTTGACAAGCATTTACATAAATTTCTCGTCATTTCGCCCATGTCTGGAAGCTAGCCGATAATGCCGTACGATGAAATTGGGGAATGGCCTATACTTTTGCTGAACGAAGAATAGTAGAAACTAGAAACAGACGACGGTGTAAAGAGTGAAGTGAAGTGGCAGGGAAGAAGGGAGAAGGGGATAAGACGGACAAGACAGAGTACTGTGTGCAGGTGAGCAACAAAGTTTCCTTGTTGAAATGGCTTCTTTTGAAAATATGTCTATTTACAGGTTCTGCTGGCGATCCAGTCGATGTTTGCGCACCTGGTGGGATTCGAGCTGGAGTCGCACACTCCACAGCTGTTCTGAAACACGTTCAAGTGAGGGAGGGGAGAGAGAGAGACAGAGAGAGGAGAGAGAATCTTGCAGGCTGAACGGCTCATCTCTCAATGTCCGCGAGCTGCGGGACGCGTTTGTGTTCTATGACCAGGCATGTTTGTTTCAAGTTTATCGTATAGTGTTGTACTTCGATGAACACTTATTCGACTACTTTCGAATAGATTAGCCATGTGTATTACAACAGTAGGAGATGTGTGCACTATATTCGCAGTTTGAAACATATTTGCCACTGATTGTTTGTCGTCTCAAATTCGATCTCACAACTGTATCTCTCTCATGATTCCTTTACATAGGTGGTGGATCTGATCGACGCTGCTCTGAAGCGTGTGGGTGAGCCAGCTGTCATCATGGGAGGACAGTTGGCAGACGAGAAGATGGACTGCCCCTCATAGGTGAGAGAGAGGGTGGAAGTGTGCAGTAAAAAAAATGCCTCTTTGGTTTGTCTTGTACATGTTTTGTATTATCTTGGATCCACTACTCAATTCACTATTTTGCCAACGATAAATATATATATATATATATATATATATATATATATATATATATATATATATATATATATATATATATATATATACGATATGTTTCGCCTAATGTAGAAAATGGTCGGAAGAAATATTCTACAATTGGAGTTTGGCTAATTCGTCTTTTAATCAATGGTATGTTGTTGTTGCAGGTTCATGAAGCAGGAGGAGTTCACGTCGATTGCCCTGTGCGGTCGTACAACAACCTACCTGCTCGACTCACTCAAGGTGGGGGGGGAGGGAGGGGAAGAGAGAGAGAGAGAGAGAGACCGAGGGATGAAGAGTGGAGTTTCAGGAGTATGTGCGGAGCGAAATTCTCGAGAACGACAGCGCCTATCACTGCGGCAAGTGCGACAAGAGGGGAGGCGGGTGAGGGGAGGTATTGTGTTGTAGTTGAAATACTGCGATTCCTCTGTGGTTATTGCGTTCTAAATTCAACAGCCTGATCGACCTCGTTGTATGCGATTATGTCATTGTGTGAAATACTTCTTTTGAATAACCCAACTACGTGTGTGAAATACTTCTTTTGACTTACCCAACTACGTGTGTGAAATACTTCTTTTGACTTACCCAACTACGTGTGTGAAATACTTCTTTTGACTTACTCAACTACGTGTGTGAAATACTTCTTTTGACTTACCCAACTACGTGTGTGAAATACTTCTTTTGACTCTTTTGACTTTTGACTGTTTTGTGGATTACAAGTGTCTTGTAGGTGGCTGCTGTGAAGCGTCTGTCGATTAAGAGACTCCCGCAGCTACTCGTCGTCCAGCTCAAGAGGTACGCCTAGTGCATGGTCACGACGCAACGACGTTGTTTCACGCGCGATTTTGTCTCGGCGTGTGGCCGTCATTCCATCACGCCACGCTTTTCCCGAAATCACGCCGCGTGAAATGAACGCGCGGCAAAAATCTCGAATTCGAGAATCCCGAAATAACGCCCGTGGTAGTTGGAAAAGTCAGAAAATCCCGAAACAACGCCGACGCGCGTTCATTCGGGATTGGAGAGATGCAGCGACCGGTGGGCCGTGATAATTGGAAAATTATGCAATTTGTTTCGATAATGCCACATGATTTGTCTCATTTCTCAACCGTCTCATTTATGAGAAAGGCAATGAGGAGGCCGTGCGTGGGATGCAGGCGTCTCGAAATGACGCGCGATCCCGAACTAACGCTTTCGCGAATCTCAAATGAGCGGCAGCGTGATATCACGCTTGCCCGTCAAAAGTCCCGAAACAACGCGCGCCGGTCAGCGCGCGTGGCATGGGCGTGCAATCACGCCGCTCATTTCTCGCATTCGAGAATCCCGAATCAACGCGCCGCGTTGTCTCGTCTCGACATGACGACGCGCGTGATCGCGCGTTGCGCCGTGACCAGGCACTAGGTACGCCGATTGATTTATCGATTGTTTTGATTATCTTTAATATGTGTTATTGTCTATCATGTATTGTTTGCAGGTTCGTTGACTGGGAGAAGGAGCAGCCGGTCAAGTTCAACGACTACTTCGAGTTGCCCATGCAGGTGGGTGAATGGGAAGTGGGGAAGGAGAGAAGGACGTGAGAGAACAATGGGGATGGTTGATATGTTGATGGAAGTTTGGAGTTCGTAGTTAGCAAGGGCTGAATGTGTATGGATTTGTGTATGTGTTCATGAAATGTTTAACAACATTGATCGTTTTCAGGTGGACATGGCTCCGTTCACTGGGGGTGTGGATGCGGCTGCGGCCGAGGGAGGGGGAGAGGAGAAGGAGGGAGGAGAGGGAGAGGGGAGAGGGAGCAGGGTGAGGGTGAGTGGAGAGTGGAGAGAGCGGGACATGGCATGACTACTTGGTGTGCAGAGTGCGGCTACCGTATGCGTGGTGTGGTGGTGCACAGTGGACAGGCGACAGGCCGGCGGCGGACACTACTACTCGTTCATCCGAGCAGATGGAGGAGGAGGAGGGGGAGAGCAGAAGGAGAAGTGGGTGGGGTACTACTGGTATATGGGAGAACAGATAAGCGAAGAACTTGCTGTAATAGTTGAGTTTAGTCTAATTTAGAGGGTTCGGTTAGATTGAAATACTGTGGACGATAAATGAATGAGATCGTATTCTTATTTCCGTTTCAGATGATTCAAGTTTGACGACACGGACGTGATGACGGATGCTGTTCGATGCCACCCCGACGAGGTGCGCAGCAAGTGGTGAGTGGAGGGGGTATAGAGAGATTGTACAAGCGCACACGAGTCGTCATGATACGAGGATATGATCGAACGTGTGTTGTGTTGTCGCTTGGAGCTGGGGGCTAAACGATACCGTCTATTGCCCATGTTGATTTTGAGTTGATGGTATGCGTAGGGTGAAACAAATTTCGTGTTCGTTGATGCGTGGAAAGATCATGTTAGAGAAACGTGCGCTGTATGTTCTATGCAAGCTTCAATCTTCCAATTATTGTTGTGGAAACGAATATCCTATATGTGTTTATGACGAAACGTAGAATACACTTTGTTTTAGTTGTGGGGACCGGCCACGACATGGTCGATCTAGTCGAGCAGGGACGGGGAGGTGTGCTGTGTATCGAGATTGCTGAGACGACGGGCGAAGCGCGCGCCAGCTGTACGGAGGCACTTTCCGCAAGGTGAGTGAGGTGCTGAGTGGGTTGAGGGATAGTGTGCTTGCAGGTGTCTCGCGAGTCTACCGGCGCGTGCATCACGCACCTCCGCCACAGCGACCACCTCGGCAAGCTCGATCTTATGTCAACACGTTCGTCACATTTTTTCTTTGTTTCTGTGATTTTGGTATAAACTTTTCTGTAGTTTGTATGCGGTGATTGGCTATAGTCTCTTTCGCGGTGCCTTACTTTGCGCTCTATTTCATTAATGCTTTGTATAGTATTTTGCAATACATGTTTCATTGGATAAATGATTTAGACATTATAGTGTGTTCAGGTTCTATAAGGAATACTATTTTTTGTTCCTAATGGTCTTTAAAGAAACGAAATTTAAAGAAATACAGTATACGCCGTATACGGATCATAATTGATTGATAGTGAAGTATTCAGGCGACTGAATCGAATTCTCGTTGGGGTACGGTAGCAACCATTTAAAATTTGTTTGACCTAGAGAGAATGCGCGCGAAAGTTTTCTGGCGTCATTTATTTTTTCCTTGGTATCGAGACACGCTGTTTGAATTCCCGGTTATTTTTTTTTTAATATTTTTATGCTGTTGTATCTTATATATGTGCCAAATCACTTGCCCTATTTCCTTCTATTTAGATCGCACAGACTGTCATGTTCATGGCCTCCTATCGCGCTCCATCTTGTCCACAAAATGAGTGTGTTGGGATGTTGTCGGCTGGGAGAGGGTCAAGACTGTCAGCGAGGGCACCAACAGGTACGCGCAGCGTGTCCACTATGCTTCTCACGAGATCTCTCTCCTCCGCCCCCCCCCTCTCCCCTGTCTCTTTCTTTTTTGAATGAGTGTCCGATTGTGAATGAGTGTCCGATCTCTCTCTCTCTCTCCTCTCTCTCTTTCACTCTCTCTACTCTCTTTCTCCTTTCCCTCTCTCTATCTCTCCTATCTCCCTCACTCTCACTCTCTCGATCTCCCTCTCGATCTCCCTTCCTCTCTCTCTCTCACTTCATCTCTCTCTCTCTCTCTCTCTCTCTCTCTCTCTCTCTCTCTCTCTCTCTGTTTGACTGTCGTGTTTCCAGGCCCCGCCGAAGACTCCCTCTCTCCCTCTCTCTGCCCCGTACCCATCTCTCTCCCTAGCATTGGTGAGTTGTTTACGTCACCGATGACGTCACTGTTCGTGCTGATGACGTCACTTCAGGCTTCGCGTGGACCGTGTGAGAAGGACGAAGGGTCGCCGACGACGACGACTGATGTCCAACAAGAGTCTCGATCTTCACGGAGCTTCACGGTATCTGTTAGGTTGAGTGTGTGTGGTGCATGGTCGTTGTACCGATTAGATGGGCGGGGCTAGACGGGGCGGAGTCTAGGGTGGCTATTGCGTGATTGATATCTATTCGACGACGAGGCATCAGTAGCTAGGAGCTTCACGGTATCTGTTAGGTTGAGTGTGTGTGGTGCGCATGGTCGTTGTACAGAATAGGTGGGCGGGGCTAGACGGGGCGGAGTCTAGGGTGACTTTTGCGTGATTGATATCTGTTCGGCGATGCGACATCAGTAGCTAGGGCTTCACGGTGTCTGTTAGGCTGAGTGTGTGTGGTGCATGGTCGTTGTACCGACTAGATGGGCGGGGCTAGACGGGGCGGAGTCTAGGGTGGCTATATTCTCTCTCTCTCACTCTCACCCTTTCTATCTCTCTCTCCTCTCTTACCTTTTTCTTTCTCTCCCTCTCTCCTTTCTCTCTCTCTCCTCTCTCTCTTTTACTCTCTCTACTCTCTCTCTCCTTTCCCTCTATCTCTCTATCTCTCTCTCTCTCTCTCTCTCTCTCTCTCTCTCTCTCTCTCTCTCTCTCTCTCTGTTTGACTGTCGTGTTTCCAGGCCCCACCGAAGACTCCCTCTCTCCCTCTCTCTGCCCCGTACCCATCTCTCTCCCTAGCATTGGTGAGTTGTTTACGTCACCGATGACGTCACTGTTCGTGCTGATGACGTCACTTCAGGCTTCGCGTCGACCGTGTGAGAAGGACGAAGGGTCGCCGACGACGACCGATGTCCAACGAGAGTCTCGATCCTCTATCAGATGAGTGGACGGGAGAATTGGGCCAAGGGGGAATAAGATTTAATGGAAAATTTTTAAATAAATAAATAAATAAAATAATATAAAAATAAAATAAAATAAAATAAAATAAAACAAAAATAAAATAATATAATATAATATAAAAAATAAAAAAAAATAAAATAAAATAAACCAAAATAAAATAAAATAAAATAAAATAAATTAAAATAAACCAAAATAAAATAAAATAAAATAAAATAAAATAAAATAAAATAAATAAAATAAAATAAAATAAAATAAAATAAAATAAAATAAAATAAAATAAAATAAAATAAAATAAAATAAAATAAAATAAAATAAACCAAAATAAAATAAACCAAAATAAAATAAACCAAAATAAAATAAACCAAAATAAAATAAACCAAAATAAAATAAACCAAAATAAAATAAACCAAAATAAAATAAACCAAAATAAAATAAAATAAACCAAAATAAAATAAACTACTAGAATTTTTTTTTCGGGACCACTTGATTTCGTCTGTTTGACTGTGATGAATTTTGCCTGTCGATTCTCTGTTGCAGATCCTGAATGACGTGGCCTGGATGACGTGCAGTCCTGGATGACGTGGCCTGGTTAACGTGCACATTCTGGGTGACGTGGCCGCACTACATCAGCTGTACCGACAAGGTGGGCGGGGCTAAACAGGGCGGAGTCTAGGGTGGCTATTGCGTGATTGATATCTATTCGACGACGAGACATCAGTAGCTAGGGGCTTCACGGTGTCTGTTAGACTGAGTGTGTGTGGTGCATGGTCGTTGTACCGACTAGATGGGCGGGGCTAGACGGGGCGGAGTCTAGGGTGGCTATTGCGTGATTGATATCTGTTCGGCGATGCGACATCAGTAGCTAGGGGCTTCACGGTGTCTGTTAGGCTGAGTGTGTGTGGTGCATGGTCGTTGTACCGACTAGTTGGGCGGGGCTAGACGGGGCGGAGTCTAGGGTGGCTATATTCTCTCTCACTGTCACCCTTTCTATCTCTCTCTCTCTCTCTCTCTCTCTCTCTCTCTCTCTCTCTCCCCTCTCTTACCTTTCTCTCTCTCTCCCTCTCTCCTTTCTCTCTCTCTCTCTCTCTCTCTCTCTCTCTCTCTCTCTTCACTCTCTCTTCTCTCTCTCTCCTTCCCCTCTCTCTATCTCTCCTATCTCTCTCTCTCTCTCTCTCTCTCTCTCTCGATCTCCTCTCTCTCTCTCTCTCTCTCTCTCTCTCTCTCTCTCTCTCTCTCTCTCTCTCTCTCTGTTTGACTGTCGTGTTTCCAGGCCCCACCGAAGACTCCCTCTCTCCCTCTCTCTGCCCCGTACCCATCTCTCTCCCTAGCATTGGTGAGTTGTTTACGTCACCGATGACGTCACTGTTCGTGCTGATGACGTCACTTCAGGCTTCGCTTGGACGGTGTGAGAAGGACAAAGGGTCGCCGACGACGACGACCGATGTCCAACAAGAGTCTCGATCTTCACGGAGCTTCACGGTATCTGTTAGGTTGAGTGTGTGTCGTGCATGGTCGTTGTACAGAATAGGTGGGCGGGGCTAGACGGGGCGGAGTCTAGGGTGGCTATTGCGTGATTGATATCTATTCGACGACGAGACATCAGTAGCTAGGACCTTCACGGTGTCTGTTAGGTTGAGTGTGTATGGTGCATGGTCGTTGTACCGATTAGAAGGGCGGGGCTAGACGGGGCGGAGTCTAGGGCGGCTATTGCGTGATTGATATCTATTCGACGACGAGGCATCAGTAGCTAGGAGCTTCACGGTATCTGTTAGGTTGAGTGTGTGTGGTGCATGGTCGTTGTACAGAATAGGTGGGCGGGGCTAGACGGGGCGGAGTCTAGGGTGACTTTTGCGTGATTGATATATGTTCGGCGATGCGACATCAGTAGCTAGGGCTTCACGGTGTCTGTTAGGCTGAGTGTGTGTGGTGCATGGCCGTTGTACCGACTAGATGGGCGGGGCTAGACGGGGCGGAGTCTAGGGTGGCTATATTCTCTCTCTCTCTCACTCTCACCCTTTCTATCTCTCTCTCTCCTCTCTTACTTTTTTCTTTCTCTCTCTCTCCTTTCTCTCTCTCTCTCCTCTCTCTCTTTCACTCTCTCTACTCTCTCTCTCTCTCCTTTCCCTCTCTCTATCTCTCCTATCTTCCTCACTCTCACTCTCTCGATCTCTCTCTCTCTCTCTCTCTCTCTCTCTCTGTTTGACTGTCGTGTTTCCAGGCCCCGCCGAAGACTCCCTCTCTCCCTCTCTCTGCCCCGTACCCATCTCTCTCCCTAGCATTGGTGAGTTGTTTACGTCACCGATGACGTCACTGTTCGTGCTGATGACGTCGCTTCAGGCTTCGCGTGGACGGTGTGAGAAGGACGAAGGGTCGCCGACGACGACGACCGATGCCCAACAAGAGTCTCGATCTTCACGGACCTTCACGGTATCTGTTAGGTTGAGTGTGTGTGGTGCATGGTCGTTGTACCGATTAGATGGGCGGGGCTAGACGGGGCGGAGTCTAGGGTGGATATTGCGTGATTGATATCTATTCGACGACGAGGCATCAGTAGCTAGGAGCTTCACGGTATCTGTTAGGTTGAGTGTGTGTGGTGCATGGTCGTTGTACCGATTAGATGGGCGGGGCTAGACGGGGCGGAGTCTAGGGTGGCTATTGCGTGATTGATATCTATTCGACGACGAGGCATCAGTAGCTAGGAGCTTCACGGTATCTGTTAGGTTGAGTGTGTGTGGTGCATGGTCGTTGTACAGAATAGGTGGGCGGGGCTAGACGGGGCGGAGTCTAGGGTGACTTATGCGTGATTGATATCTATTCGACGACGAGACATCAGTAGCTAGGAGCTTCACGGTATCTGTTAGGCTGAGTGTGTGTGGTGCATGGTCGTTGTACCGATTAGATGGGCGGGGCTAGACGGGGCGGAGTCTAGGGTGGCTATATTCTCTCTCTCTCTCTCTCTCTCTCTCTCACCCTTTCTATCTCTCTCTCTCCTCTCTTACTTTTTTCTTTCTCTCTCTCTCCTTTCTCTCTCTCTCTCCTCTCTCTCTTTCACTCTCTCTACTCTCTCTCTCTCTCCTTTCCCTCTCTCTATCTCTCCTATCTTCCTCACTCTCACTCTCTCGATCTCTCTCTCTCTCTCTCTCTCTCTCTCTCTCTCTGTTTGACTGTCGTGTTTCCAGGCCCCGCCGAAGACTCCCTCTCTCCCTCTCTCTGCCCCGTACCCATCTCTCTCCCTAGCATTGGTGAGTTGTTTACGTCACCGATGACGTCACTGTTCGTGCTGATGACGTCGCTTCAGGCTTCGCGTGGACGGTGTGAGAAGGACGAAGGGTCGCCGACGACGACGACCGATGCCCAACAAGAGTCTCGATCTTCACGGACCTTCACGGTATCTGTTAGGTTGAGTGTGTGTGGTGCATGGTCGTTGTACCGATTAGATGGGCGGGGCTAGACGGGGCGGAGTCTAGGGTGGATATTGCGTGATTGATATCTATTCGACGACGAGGCATCAGTAGCTAGGAGCTTCACGGTATCTGTTAGGTTGAGTGTGTGTGGTGCATGGTCGTTGTACCGATTAGATGGGCGGGGCTAGACGGGGCGGAGTCTAGGGTGGCTATTGCGTGATTGATATCTATTCGACGACGAGACATCAGAAGCTAGGAGCTTCACGATATCTGTTAGGCTGAGTGTGTGTGGTGCATGGTCGTTGTACCGATTAGATGGGCGGGGCTAGACGGGGCGGAGTCTAGGGTGACTTTTGCGTGATTGATATCTATTCGACGACGAGACATCAGTAGTTAGGAGCTTCACGGTATCTGTTAGGTTGAGTGTGTGTGGTGCATGGTCGTTGTACAGAATAGGTGGGCGGGGCTAGACGGGGCGGAGTCTAGGGTGACTTATGCGTGATTGATATCTATTCGACGACGAGACATCAGTAGCTAGGAGCTTCACGGTATCTGTTAGGCTGAGTGTGTGTGGTGCATGGTCGTTGTACCGATTAGATGGGCTGGGCTAGACGGGGCGGAGTCTAGGGTGGCTATTGCGTGATTGATATCTATTCGACGACGAGACATCAGTAGCTAGGAGCTTCACGGTATCTGTTAGGTTGAGTGTGTGTGGTGCATGGTCGTTGTACAGAATAGGTGGGCGGGGCTAGACGGGGCGGAGTCTAGGGTGACTTTTGCGTGATTGATATCTGTTCGGCGATGCGACATCAGTAGCTAGGGCTTCACGGTGTCTGTTAGGCTGAGTGTGTGTGGTGCATGGTCGTTGTACAGAATAGGTGGGCGGGGCTAGACGGGGCGGAGTCTAGGGTGGCTATATTCTCTCTCTCACCCTCACCCTTTCTATCTCTCTCTCTCTCCTCTCTTACCTTTTTCTCTCTCTCCCTCTCTCCTTTCTCTCTCTCCTCTCTCTCCTCTCTCTCTCTCTTTCACTCTCTCTACTCTCTCCTTCCCCTCTCTCTATCTCTCCTATCTCTCTCACTCTCACTCTCTCGTACTCCCTTTCTCGATCTCCCTCCCCCTCTCTTTCTCACTTCCTCTCTCTCTCTCACTTCATCTCTCTCTCTCACTTCATCTCTCTCTCTCTCACTTCATCTCTCTCTCTCTCTCTCTCTCTCTCTCTCTCTGTTTGACTGTCGTGTTTCCAGGCCCCGCCGAAGACTCCCTCTCTCCCTCTCTCTGCCCCGTACCCATCTCTCTCCCTAGCATTGGTGAGTTGTTTACGTCACCGATGACGTCACTGTTCGTGCTGATGACGTCACTTCAGGCTTCGCGTGGACGGTTTGAGAAGGACGAAGGGTCGCCGACGACGACGACCGATGTCCAACAAGAGTCTCGATCTTCACGGAGCTTCACGGTATGTGTTAGGTTGAGTGTGTGTGGTGCATGGTCGTTGTACCGATTAGATGGGCGGGGCTAGACGGGGCGGAGTCTAGGGTGGCTATTGCGTGATTGATATCTATTCGACGACGAGGCATCAGTAGCTAGGAGCTTCACGGTATCTGTTAGGTTGAGTGTGTGTGGTGCATGGTCGTTGTACAGAATAGGTGGGCGGGGCTAGACGGGGCGGAGTCTAGGGTGACTTTTGCGTGATTGATATCTGTTCGGCGATGCGACATCAGTAGCTAGGGCTTCACGGTGTCTGTTAGGCTGAGTGTGTGTGGTGCATGGTCGTTGTACCGACTAGATGGGCAAGGCTAGACGGGGCGGAGTCTAGGGTGGCTATATTCTCTCTCTCACTCTCACCCTTTCTATCTCTCTCTCTCCTCTCATACCTTTTTCTTTCTCTCACTCTCTCCTTTCTCTCTCTCTCCTCTCTCTCTTTCACTCTCTCTACTATCTCTCTCTCCTTTCCCTCTCTCTATCTCTCCTATCTCCCTCACTCTCACTCTCTCGATCTCCCTCTCGATCTCCCTTCCTCTCTCTCTCTCACTTCATCTCTCTCTCTCTCTCTCTCTCTCTCTCTCTCTCTCTCTCTCTCTCTCTCTTTGACTGTCGTGTTTCCAGGCCCCGCCGAAGACTCCCTCTCTCCCTCTCTCTGCCCCGTACCCATCTCTCTCCCTAGCATTGGTGAGTTGTTTACGTCACCGATGACGTCACTGTTCGTGCTGATGACGTCACTTCAGGCTTCGCGTGGACGGTTTGAGAAGTACGAAGGGTCGCCGACGACGACGACCGATGTCCAACAAGAGTCTCGATCTTCACGGAGCTTCACGGTATGTGTTAGGTTGAGTGTGTGTGGTGCATGGTCGTTGTACCGATTAGATGGGCGGGGCTAGACGGGGGCGGAGTCTAGGGTGGCTATTGCGTGATTGATATCTATTCGACGACGAGGCATCAGTAGCTAGGAGCTTCACGGTATCTGTTAGGTTGAGTGTGTGTGGTGCATGGTCGTTGTACAGAATAGGTGGGGCGGGGCTAGACGGGGCGGAGTCTAGGGTGACTTTTGCGTGATTGATATCTGTTCGGCGATGCGACATCAGTAGCTAGGGCTTCACGGTGTCTGTTAGGCTGAGTGTGTGTGGTGCATGGTCGTTGTACCGACTAGATGGCAAGGCTAGACGGGGCGGAGTCTAGGGTGGCTATATTCTCTCTCTCACTCTCACCTTTCTATCTCTCTCTCTCCTCTCTTACCTTTTTCTTTCTCTCACTCTCTCCTTTCTCTCTCTCTCTCCTCTCTCTCTTTCACTCTCTCTACTATCTCTCTCTCCTTTCCTCTCTCTATCTCTCCTATCTCCCTCACTCTCACTCTCTCGATCTCCCTCTCGATCTCCCTTCCTCTCTTTCTCTCACTTCATCTCTCTCTCTCTCTCCTCTCTCTCTCTCTCTCTCTCTCTCTCCTCTCTGTTTGACTGTCGTGTTTCCAGGCCCGGCCGAAGACTCCCTCTCTCCCTCTCTCTGCCCCCGTACCCATCTCTCTCCCTAGCATTGGTGAGTTGTTTACGTCACCGATGACGTCACTGTTCGTGCTGATGACGTCACTTCAGGCTTCGCGTGGACCGTGTGAGAAGGACGAAGGGTCGCCGACGACGACGACCGATGTCCAACAAAAGTCTCGATCTTCACGGAGCTTCACGGTATGTGTTAGGTTGAGTGTGTGTGGTGCATGGTCGTTGTACCGATTAGATGGGGCGGGGCTAGACGGGGCGGAGTCTAGGGTGGCTATTGCGTGATTGATATCTATTCGACGACGAGGGCATCAGTAGCTAGGAGCTTCACGGTATCTGTTAGGTTGAGTGTGTGTGGTGCATGGTCGTTGTACAGAATAGGTGGGCGGGGCTAAACAGAGCGGACTCTAGGGTGACTATTGCGTGATTGATATCTGTTCGGCGATGCGACATCAGTAGCTAGGGCTTCACGGTGTCTGTTAGGCTGAGTGTGTGTGGTGCATGGTCGTTTGTAACCGACTAGATGGGCGGGGCTAGACGGGGCGGAGTCTAGGGGTGGCTATATTTTCTCTCTCACTCTCACCCTTTCTATCTCTCTCTCTCCTCTCTTACCTTTTTCTTTCTCTCCCTCTCTCCTTTCTCTCTCTCTCCTCTCTCTCTTTCACTCTCTCTACTCTCTCTCTCTCTCCTTTCCCTCTCTCTCTCTCTCCTATCTCCCTCACTCTCACTCTCTCGATCTCCCTCTCTCGATCACCCTCCCTCTCTCTCACTTCATCTCTCTCTCTCTCTCTCTCTCTCTCTCTCTCTCTCCTCTCTCTGTTTGACTGTCGTGTTTTCCAGGCCCCGCCGAAGACTCCCTCTCTCCCTCTCTCTGCCCCGTACCCATCTCTCTCCCTAGCATTGGTGAGTTGTTTACGTCACCGATGACGTCACTGTTCGTGCTGATGACGTCACTTCAGGCTTCGCGTGGACCGTGTGAGAAGGACGAAGGGTCGCCGACGACGACGACTGATGTCCAACGAGTCTCGATCCTCTATCAGATGAGTGGACGGGAGAATTGGGCCAAGGAGGGAATAAGATTTAATGGAACATTTTTAAATAAATAAATAAAATAATATAAAAAATAATATGAAAAAAATAAAATAAAATAAAATAAATCAAAAATAAAATAAAATAAAATAAAATAAACCAAAATAAAATAAAATAAAATAAACCAAAATAAAATAAACCAAAATAAAATAAACCAAAATAAAATAAATGCCAAAATAAAATAAATCACTCAATTTTTTTTTCGGGACTCCTTGATTTCGTCTGTTTTGACTGTGATGAATTTTGCCTGTCGATTCTCTGTTGCAGATCCTGAATGACGTTGCCTGGATGACGTGCAGTCCTGGATGACGTGGCCCGGTTGACGTGCACATTCTGGGTGACGTGGCCGCACGACATCAGCTGTACCGACAAGGTGGGCGGGGCTAAACAGAGCGGACTCTAGGGTGACTATTGCGTGATTGATATCTATTCGACGACGAGACATCAGTAGCTAGGAGCTTCACGGTATCTGTTAGGCTGAGTGTGTGGTGCATGGTCGTTGTACCGATTAGATGGGCGGGGCTAGACGGGGCGGAGTCTAGGGTGGCTATTGCGTGATTGATATCTATTCGACGACGAGACATCAGTAGCTAGGAGCTTCACGGTATCTGTTAGGCTGAGTGTGTGCGGTGCATGGTCGTTGTACCGATTAGATGGGCGGGGCTAGACGGGGCGGAGTCTAGGGTGACTTTTGCGTGATTGATATCTATTCGACGACGAGACATCAGTAGCTAGGAGCTTCACGGTATCTGTTAGGTTGAGTGTGTGTGGTGCATGGTCGTTGTACAGAATAGGTGGGCGGGGCTAGACGGGGCGGAGTCTAGGGTGACTTATGCGTGATTGATATCTATTCGACGACGAGACATCAGTAGCTAGGGCTTCACGGTGTCTGTTAGGCTGAGTGTGTGTGGTGCATGGTCGTTGTACAGAATAGGTGGGCGGGGCTAGACGGGGCGGAGTCTAGGGTGGCTATATTCTCTCTCTCACCCTCACCCTTTCTATCTCTCTCTCTCTCCTCTCTTACCTTTTTCTCTCTCTCCCTCTCTCCTTTCTCTCTCTCCTCTCTCTCCTCTCTCTCTCTCTTTCACTCTCTCTACTCTCTCTCCTTCCCCTCTCTCTATCTCTCCTATCTCTCTCACTCTCACTCTCTCGATCTCCCTCTCTCGATCTCCCTCCCCCTCTCTTTCTCACTTCCTCTCTCTCTCACTTCATCTCTCTCTCTCTCTCTCTCTCTCTCTCTCTCTCTCTCTCTCTCTCTGTTTGACTGTCGTGTTTCCAGGCCCCGCCGAAGACTCCCTCTCTCCCTCTCTCTGCCCCGTACCCATCTCTCTCCCTAGCATTGGTGAGTTGTTTACGTCACCGATGACGTCACTGTTCGTGCTGATGACGTCACTTCAGGCTTCGCGTGGACCATGTGAGAAGGACGAAGGGTCGCCGACGACGACGACCGATGTTCAACAAGAGTCTCGATCTTCACGGAGCTTCACGGTATGTGTTAGGTTGAGTGTGTGTGGTGCATGGTCGTTGTACCGATTAGATGGGCGGGGCTAGACGGGGCGGAGTCTAGGGTGGCTATTGCGTGATTGATATCTATTCGACGACGAGACATCAGTAGCTAGGAGCTTCACGGTATCTGTTAGGTTGAGTGTGTGTGGTGCATGGTCGTTGTACAGAATAGGTGGGCGGGGCTAGACGGGGCGGAGTCTAGGGTGACTTATGCGTGATTGATATCTATTCGACGACGAGACATCAGTAGCTAGGAGCTTCACGGTATCTGTTAGGTTGAGTGTGTGTGGTGCATGGTCGTTGTACAGAATAGGTGGGCGGGGCTAGACGGGACGGAGTCTAGGGTGGCTATTGCGTGATTGATATCTATTCGACGACGAGACATCAGTAGCTAGGAGCTTCACGGTATCTGTTAGGTTGAGTGTGTGTGGTGCATGGTCGTTGTACAGAATAGGTGGGCGGGGCTAGACGGGACGGAGTCTAGGGTGGCTATTGCGTGATTGATATTTATTCGGCGATGCGACATCAGTAGCTAGGGCTTCACGGTGTCTGTTAGGCTGAGTGTGTGTGGTGCATGGTCGTTGTACCGACTAGATGGGCGGGGCTAGACGGGGCGGAGTCTAGGGTGGCTATATTCTCTCTCTCACTCTCACCCTTTCTATCTCTCTCTCTCCTCTCTTACCTTTTTCTTTCTCTCACTCTCTCCTTTCTCTCTCTCTCCTCTCTCTCTTTCACTCTCTCTACTATCTCTCTCTCTCCTTTCCCTCTCTCTATCTCTCCTATCTCCCTCACTCTCACTCTCTCGATCTCCCTCTCGATCTCCCTTCCTCTCTCTCTCTCTCACTTCATCTCTCTCTCTCTCTCTCTCTCTCTCTCTCTCTCTCTCTCTCTCTCTCTCTGTTTGACTGTCGTGTTTCCAGGCCCCGCCGAAGACTCCCTCTCTCCCTCTCTCTGCCCCGTACCCATCTCTCTCCCTAGCATTGGTGAGTTGTTTACGTCACCGATGACGTCACTGTTCGTGCTGATGACGTCACTTCAGGCTTCGCGTGGACCGTGTGAGAAGGACGAAGGGTCGCCGACGACGACGACTGATGTCCAACGAGTCTCGATCCTCTATCAGATGAGTGGACGGGAGAATTGGGCCAAGGGGGAATAAGATTTAATGGAACATTTTTAAATAAATAAATAAATAAAATAATATAAAAAAATAATATGAAAAAATAAAATAAAATAAAATAAATCAAAAATAAAATAAAATAAAATAAAATAAACCAAAATAAAATAAAATAAACTAAACCAAAATAAAATAAACCAAAATAAAATAAACCAAAATAAAATAAACCAAAATAAAATAAACCAAAATAAAATAAACTACTATAATTTTTTTTCGGGACCATTTGATTTCGTCTGTTTGACTGTGATGAATTTTGCCTGTCGATTCTCTGTTGCAGATCCTGAATGACGTGGCCTGGATGACGTGCAGTCCTGGATGACGTGGCCCGGTTGACGTGCACATTCTGGGTGACGTGGCCGCACGACATCAGCTGTACCGACAAGGTGGGCGGGGCTAAACAGAGCGGACTCTAGGGTGACTATTGCGTGATTGATATCTATTCGACGACGAGACATCAGTAGCTAGGGGCTTCACGGTGTCTGTTAGGCTGAGTGTGTGGTGCATGGTCGTTGTACCGATTAGATGGGCGGGGCTAGACGGGGCGGAGTCTAGGGTGGCTATTGCGTGATTGATATCTATTCGACGACGAGACATCAGTAGCTAGGAGCTTCACGGTGTCTGTTAGGCTGAGTGTGTGTGGTGCATGGTCGTTGTACCGATTAGATGGGCGGGGCTAGACGGGGCGGAGTCTAGGGTGACTTTTGCGTGATTGATATCTATTCGACGACGAGACATCAGTAGCTAGGAGCTTCACGGTATCTGTTAGGTTGAGTGTGTGTGGTACATAGTCGTTGTACAGAATAGGTGGGCGGGGCTAGACGGGGCGGAGTCTAGGGTGACTTATGCGTGATTGATATCTATTCGACGACGAGACATCAGTAGCTAGGAGCTTCACGGTATCTGTTAGGTTGAGTGTGTGTGGTGCATGGTCGTTGTACAGAATAGGTGGGCGGGGCTAGACGGGAGGGAGTCTAGGGTGGCTATATTCTCTCTCTCACCCTCACCCTTTCTATCTCTCTCTCTCTCCTCTCTTACCTTTTTCTCTCTCTCCCTCTCTCCTTTCTCTCTCTCCTCTCTCTCCTCTCTCTCTCTTTCACTCTCTCTACTCTCTCTCCTTCCCCTCTCTCTATCTCTCCTATCTCTCTCACTCTCACTCTCTCGATCTCCCTCTCTCGATCTCCCTCCCCCTCTCTCTCTCACTTCCTCTCTCTCTCACTTCATCTCTCTCTCTCTCTCTCTCTCTCTCTCTCTCTCTCTCTCTGTTTGACTGTCGTGTTTCCAGGCCCCGCCGAAGACTCCCTCTCTCCCTCTCTCTGCCCCGTACCCATCTTTCTCCCTAGCATTGGTGAGTTGTTTACGTCACCGATGACGTCACTGTTCGTGCTGATGACGTCACTCCAGGCTTCGCGTGGACGGTGTGAGAAGGACGAAGGGTCGCCGACGACGACGACCGATGTCCAACGAGAGTCTCGATCTTCACGGAGCTTGACGGTATGTGTTAGGTTGAGTGTGTGTGGTGCATGGTCGTTGTACCGATTAGATGGGCGGGGCTAGACGGGGCGGAGTCTAGGGTGGCTATTGCGTGATTGATATCTATTCGACGACGAGACATCAGTAGCTAGGAGCTTCACGGTATCTGTTAGGTTGAGTGTGTGTGGTGCATGGTCGTTGTACAGAATAGGTGGGCGGGGCTAGACGGGGCGGAGTCTAGGGTGGCTATTGTGTGATTGATATCTATTCGACGACGAGGCATCAGTAGCCAGGAGCTTCACGGTATCTGTTAGGTTGAGTGTGTGTGGTGCATGGTCGTTGTACAGAATAGGTGGGCGGGGCTAGACGGGGCGGAGTCTAGAGTGACTTTTGCGTGATTGATATCTGTTCGGCGATGCGACATCAGTAGCTAGGGCTTCACGGTGTCTGTTAGGCTGAGTGTGTGTGGTGCATGGCCGTTGTACCGACTAGATGGGCGGGGCTAGACGGGGCGGAGTCTAGGGTGACTTATGCGTGATTGATATCTATTCGACGACGAGACATCAGTAGCTAGGGCTTCACGGTGTCTGTTAGGCTGAGTGTGTGTGGTGCATGGTCGTTGTACAGAATAGGTGGGCGGGGCTAGACGGGGCGGAGTCTAGGGTGGCTATATTCTCTCTCTCACCCTCACCCTTTCTATCTCTCTCTCTCTCCTCTCTTACCTTTTTCTCTCTCTCCCTCTCTCCTTTCTCTCTCTCCTCTCTCTCCTCTCTCTCTCTCTCTTTCACTCTCTCTACTCTCTCTCCTTCCCCTCTCTCTATCTCTCCTATCTCTCTCACTCTCACTCTCTCGATCTCCCTCTCTCGATCTCCCTCCCCCTCTCTTTCTCACTTCCTCTCTCTCTCACTTCATCTCTCTCTCTCTCTCTCTCTCTCTCTCTCTCTCTCTCTCTCTCTCTGTTTGACTGTCGTGTTTCCAGGCCCCGCCGAAGACTCCCTCTCTCCCTCTCTCTGCCCCGTACCCATCTCTCTCCCTAGCATTGGTGAGTTGTTTACGTCACCGATGACGTCACTGTTCGTGCTGATGACGTCACTTCAGGCTTCGCGTGGACCATGTGAGAAGGACGAAGGGTCGCCGACGACGACGACCGATGTTCAACAAGAGTCTCGATCTTCACGGAGCTTCACGGTATGTGTTAGGTTGAGTGTGTGTGGTGCATGGTCGTTGTACCGATTAGATGGGCGGGGCTAGACGGGGCGGAGTCTAGGGTGGCTATTGCGTGATTGATATCTATTCGACGACGAGACATCAGTAGCTAGGAGCTTCACGGTATCTGTTAGGTTGAGTGTGTGTGGTGCATGGTCGTTGTACAGAATAGGTGGGCGGGGCTAGACGGGGCGGAGTCTAGGGTGACTTATGCGTGATTGATATCTATTCGACGACGAGACATCAGTAGCTAGGAGCTTCACGGTATCTGTTAGGTTGAGTGTGTGTGGTGCATGGTCGTTGTACAGAATAGGTGGGCGGGGCTAGACGGGACGGAGTCTAGGGTGGCTATTGCGTGATTGATATCTATTCGACGACGAGACATCAGTAGCTAGGAGCTTCACGGTATCTGTTAGGTTGAGTGTGTGTGGTGCATGGTCGTTGTACAGAATAGGTGGGCGGGGCTAGACGGGACGGAGTCTAGGGTGGCTATTGCGTGATTGATATTTATTCGGCGATGCGACATCAGTAGCTAGGGCTTCACGGTGTCTGTTAGGCTGAGTGTGTGTGGTGCATGGTCGTTGTACCGACTAGATGGGCGGGGCTAGACGGGGCGGAGTCTAGGGTGGCTATATTCTCTCTCTCACTCTCACCCTTTCTATCTCTCTCTCTCCTCTCTTACCTTTTTCTTTCTCTCACTCTCTCCTTTCTCTCTCTCTCCTCTCTCTCTTTCACTCTCTCTACTATCTCTCTCTCCTTTCCCTCTCGCTATCTCTCCTATCGCCCTCACTCTCACTCTCTCGATCTCCCTCTCGATCTCCCTTCCTCTCTCTCTCTCTCACTTCATCTCTCTCTCTCTCTCTCTCTCTCTCTCTCTCTCTCTCTCTCTCTCTGTTTGACTGTCGTGTTTCCAGGCACCGCCGAAGACTCCCTCTCTCCCTCTCTCCCTCTCTCTGCCCCGTACCCATCTCTCTCCCTAGCATTGGTGAGTTGTTTACGTCACCGATGACGTCACTGTTCGTGCTGATGACGTCACTTAAGGCTTCGCGTGGACGGTTTGAGAAGGACGAAGGGTCGCCGACGACGACGACCGATGTCCAACAAGAGTCTCGATCTTCACGGAGCTTCACGGTATGTGTTAGGTTGAGTGTGTGTGGTGCATGGTCGTTGTACCGATTAGATGGGCGGGGCTAGACGGGGCGGAGTCTAGGGTGGCTATTGCGTGATTGATATCTATTCGACGACGAAGCATCAGTAGCTAGGAGCTTCACGGTATCTGTTAGGTTGAGTGTGTGTGGTGCATGGTCGTTGTACAGAATAGGTGGGCGGGGCTAGACGGGACGGAGTCTAGGGTGGCTATTGCGTGATTGATATTTATTCGGCGATGCGACATCAGTAGCTAGGGCTTCACGGTGTCTGTTAGGCTGAGTGTGTGTGGTGCATGGTCGTTGTACCGACTAGATGGGCGGGGCTAGACGGGGCGGAGTCTAGGGTGGCTATATTCTCTCTCTCACTCTCACCCTTTCTATCTCTCTCTCTCCTCTCTTACCTTTTTCTTTCTCTCACTCTCTCCTTTCTCTCTCTCTCCTCTCTCTCTTTCACTCTCTCTTACTATCTCTCTCTCCTTTCCCTCTCTCTATCTCTCCTATCTCCCTCACTCTCACTCTCTCGATCTCCCTCTCGATCTCCCTTCCTCTCTCTCTCTCACTTCATCTCTCTCTCTCTCTCTCTCTCTCTCTCTCTCTCTCTCTCTCTCTGTTTGACTGTCGTGTTTCCAGGCCCCGCCGAAGACTCCCTCTCTCCCTCTCTCTGCCCCGTACCCATCTCTCTCCCTAGCATTGGTGAGTTGTTTACGTCACCGATGACGTCACTGTTCGTGCTGATGACGTCACTTCAGGCTTCGCGTGGACCGTGTGAGAAGGACGAAGGGTCGCCGACGACGACGACTGATGTCCAACGAGTCTCGATCCTCTATCAGATGAGTGGACGGGAGAATTGGGCCAAGGGGGAATAAGATTTAATGGAACATTTTTAAATAAATAAATAAATAAAATAATATAAAAAAATAATATGAAAAAATAAAATAAAATAAAATAAATCAAAAATAAAATAAAATAAAATAAAATAAACCAAAATAAAATAAAATAAACTAAACCAAAATAAAATAAACCAAAATAAAATTAACCAAAATAAAATAAACCAAAATAAAATAAACCAAAATAAAATAAACTACTATAATTTTTTTTTCGGGACCATTTGATTTCGTCTGTTTGACTGTGATGAATTTTGCCTGTCGATTCTCTGTTGCAGATCCTGAATGACGTGGCCTGGATGACGTGCAGTCCTGGATGACGTGGCCCGGTTGACGTGCACATTCTGGGTGACGTGGCCGCACGACATCAGCTGTACCGACAAGGTGGGCGGGGCTAAACAGAGCGGACTCTAGGGTGACTATTGCGTGATTGATATCTATTCGACGACGAGACATCAGTAGCTAGGGGCTTCACGGTGTCTGTTAGGCTGAGTGTGTGGTGCATGGTCGTTGTACCGATTAGATGGGCGGGGCTAGACGGGGCGGAGTCTAGGGTGGCTATTGCGTGATTGATATCTATTCGACGACGAGACATCAGTAGCTAGGAGCTTCACGGTGTCTGTTAGGCTGAGTGTGTGTGGTGCATGGTCGTTGTACCGATTAGATGGGCGGGGCTAGACGGGGCGGAGTCTAGGGTGACTTTTGCGTGATTGATATCTATTCGACGACGAGACATCAGTAGCTAGGAGCTTCACGGTATCTGTTAGGTTGAGTGTGTGTGGTGCATGGTCGTTGTACAGAATAGGTGGGCGGGGCTAGACGGGACGGAGTCTAGGGTGGCTATTGCGTGATTGATATTTATTCGGCGATGCGACATCAGTAGCTAGGGCTTCACGGTGTCTGTTAGGCTGAGTGTGTGTGGTGCATGGTCGTTGTACCGACTAGATGGGCGGGGCTAGACGGGGCGGAGTCTAGGGTGGCTATATTCTCTCTCTCACTCTCACCCTTTCTATCTCTCTCTCTCCTCTCTTACCTTTTTCTTTCTCTCACTCTCTCCTTTCTCTCTCTCTCCTCTCTCTCTTTCACTCTCTCTACTATCTCTCTCTCTCCTTTCCCTCTCTCTATCTCTCCTATCTCCTCACTCTCACTCTCTCGATCTCCCTCTCGATCTCCCTTCCTCTCTCTCTCTCTCTCACTTCATCTCTCTCTCTCTCTCTCTCTCTCTCTCTCTCTCTCTCTCTCTCTCTCTCTCTGTTTGACTGTCGTGTTTCCAGGCCCCGCCGAAGACTCCCTCTCTCCCTCTCTCTGCCCCGTACCCATCTCTCTCCCTAGCATTGGTGAGTTGTTTACGTCACCGATGACGTCACTGTTCGTGCTGATGACGTCACTTCAGGCTTCGCGTGGACCGTGTGAGAAGGACGAAGGGTCGCCGACGACGACGACTGATGTCCAACGAGTCTCGATCCTCTATCAGATGAGTGGACGGGAGAATTGGGCCAAGGGGGAATAAGATTTAATGGAACATTTTTAAATAAATAAATAAATAAAATAATATAAAAAAATAATATGAAAAAATAAAATAAAATAAAATGAATCAAAAATAAAATAAAATAAAATAAAATAAACCAAAATAAAATAAAATAAACTAAACCAAAATAAAATAAACCAAAATAAAATAAACCAAAATAAAATAAACCAAAATAAAATAAACCAAAATAAAATAAACTACTATAATTTTTTTTTCGGGACCATTTGATTTCGTCTGTTTGACTGTGATGAATTTTGCCTGTCGATTCTCTGTTGCAGATCCTGAATGACGTGGCCTGGATGACGTGCAGTCCTGGATGACGTGGCCCGGTTGACGTGCACATTCTGGGTGACGTGGCCGCACGACATCAGCTGTACCGACAAGGTGGGCGGGGCTAAACAGAGCGGACTCTAGGGTGACTATTGCGTGATTGATATCTATTCGACGACGAGACATCAGTAGCTAGGGGCTTCACGGTGTCTGTTAGGCTGAGTGTGTGGTGCATGGTCGTTGTACCGATTAGATGGGCGGGGCTAGACGGGGCGGAGTCTAGGGTGGCTATTGCGTGATTGATATCTATTCGACGACGAGACATCAGTAGCTAGGAGCTTCACGGTGTCTGTTAGGCTGAGTGTGTGTGGTGCATGGTCGTTGTACCGATTAGATGGGCGGGGCTAGACGGGGCGGAGTCTAGGGTGACTTTTGCGTGATTGATATCTATTCGACGACGAGACATCAGTAGCTAGGAGCTTCACGGTATCTGTTAGGTTGAGTGTGTGTGGTACATAGTCGTTGTACAGAATAGGTGGGCGGGGCTAGACGGGGCGGAGTCTAGGGTGACTTATGCGTGATTGATATCTATTCGACGACGAGACATCAGTAGCTAGGAGCTTCACGGTATCTGTTAGGTTGAGTGTGTGTGGTGCATGGTCGTTGTACAGAATAGGTGGGCGGGGCTAGACGGGAGGGAGTCTAGGGTGGCTATATTCTCTCTCTCACCCTCACCCTTTCTATCTCTCTCTCTCTCCTCTCTTACCTTTTTCTCTCTCTCCCTCTCTCCTTTCTCTCTCTCCTCTCTCTCCTCTCTCTCTCTTTCACTCTCTCTACTCTCTCTCCTTCCCCTCTCTCTATCTCTCCTATCTCTCTCACTCTCACTCTCTCGATCTCCCTCTCTCGATCTCCCTCCCCCTCTCTCTCTCACTTCCTCTCTCTCTCACTTCATCTCTCTCTCTCTCTCTCTCTCTCTCTCTCTCTCTCTCTCTGTTTGACTGTCGTGTTTCCAGGCCCCGCCGAAGACTCCCTCTCTCCCTCTCTCTGCCCCGTACCCATCTTTCTCCCTAGCATTGGTGAGTTGTTTACGTCACCGATGACGTCACTGTTCGTGCTGATGACGTCACTCCAGGCTTCGCGTGGACGGTGTGAGAAGGACGAAGGGTCGCCGACGACGACGACCGATGTCCAACGAGAGTCTCGATCTTCACGGAGCTTGACGGTATGTGTTAGGTTGAGTGTGTGTGGTGCATGGTCGTTGTACCGATTAGATGGGCGGGGCTAGACGGGGCGGAGTCTAGGGTGGCTATTGCGTGATTGATATCTATTCGACGACGAGACATCAGTAGCTAGGAGCTTCACGGTATCTGTTAGGTTGAGTGTGTGTGGTGCATGGTCGTTGTACAGAATAGGTGGGCGGGGCTAGACGGGGCGGAGTCTAGGGTGGCTATTGTGTGATTGATATCTATTCGACGACGAGGCATCAGTAGCCAGGAGCTTCACGGTATCTGTTAGGTTGAGTGTGTGTGGTGCATGGTCGTTGTACAGAATAGGTGGGCGGGGCTAGACGGGGCGGAGTCTAGAGTGACTTTTGCGTGATTGATATCTGTTCGGCGATGCGACATCAGTAGCTAGGGCTTCACGGTGTCTGTTAGGCTGAGTGTGTGTGGTGCATGGCCGTTGTACCGACTAGATGGGCGGGGCTAGACGGGGCGGAGTCTAGGGTGACTTATGCGTGATTGATATCTATTCGACGACGAGACATCAGTAGCTAGGGCTTCACGGTGTCTGTTAGGCTGAGTGTGTGTGGTGCATGGTCGTTGTACAGAATAGGTGGGCGGGGCTAGACGGGGCGGAGTCTAGGGTGGCTATATTCTCTCTCTCACCCTCACCCTTTCTATCTCTCTCTCTCTCCTCTCTTACCTTTTTCTCTCTCTCCCTCTCTCCTTTCTCTCTCTCCTCTCTCTCCTCTCTCTCTCTCTCTTTCACTCTCTCTACTCTCTCTCCTTCCCCTCTCTCTATCTCTCCTATCTCTCTCACTCTCACTCTCTCGATCTCCCTCTCTCGATCTCCCTCCCCCTCTCTTTCTCACTTCCTCTCTCTCTCACTTCATCTCTCTCTCTCTCTCTCTCTCTCTCTCTCTCTCTCTCTCTCTCTCTCTCTCTCTCTCTCTCTCTCTGTTTGACTGTCGTGTTTCCAGGCCCCGCCGAAGACTCCCTCTCTCCCTCTCTCTGCCCCGTACCCATCTCTCTCCCTAGCATTGGTGAGTTGTTTACGTCACCGATGACGTCACTGTTCGTGCTGATGACGTCACTTCAGGCTTCGCGTGGACCATGTGAGAAGGACGAAGGGTCGCCGACGACGACGACCGATGTTCAACAAGAGTCTCGATCTTCACGGAGCTTCACGGTATGTGTTAGGTTGAGTGTGTGTGGTGCATGGTCGTTGTACCGATTAGATGGGCGGGGCTAGACGGGGCGGAGTCTAGGGTGGCTATTGCGTGATTGATATCTATTCGACGACGAGACATCAGTAGCTAGGAGCTTCACGGTATCTGTTAGGTTGAGTGTGTGTGGTGCATGGTCGTTGTACAGAATAGGTGGGCGGGGCTAGACGGGGCGGAGTCTAGGGTGACTTATGCGTGATTGATATCTATTCGACGACGAGACATCAGTAGCTAGGAGCTTCACGGTATCTGTTAGGTTGAGTGTGTGTGGTGCATGGTCGTTGTACAGAATAGGTGGGCGGGGCTAGACGGGACGGAGTCTAGGGTGGCTATTGCGTGATTGATATTTATTCGGCGATGCGACATCAGTAGCTAGGGCTTCACGGTGTCTGTTAGGCTGAGTGTGTGTGGTGCATGGTCGTTGTACCGACTAGATGGGCGGGGCTAGACGGGGCGGAGTCTAGGGTGGCTATATTCTCTCTCTCACTCTCACCCTTTCTATCTCTCTCTCTCCTCTCTTACCTTTTTCTTTCTCTCACTCTCTCCTTTCTCTCTCTCTCCTCTCTCTCTTTCACTCTCTCTACTATCTCTCTCTCCTTTCCCTCTCGCTATCTCTCCTATCGCCCTCACTCTCACTCTCTCGATCTCCCTCTCGATCTCCCTTCCTCTCTCTCTCTCACTTCATCTCTCTCTCTCTCTCTCTCTCTCTCTCTCTCTCTCTCTCTCTCTCTCTCTCTCTGTTTGACTGTCGTGTTTCCAGGCCCCGCCGAAGACTCCCTCTCTCCCTCTCTCCCTCTCTCTGCCCCGTACCCATCTCTCTCCCTAGCATTGGTGAGTTGTTTACGTCACCGATGACGTCACTGTTCGTGCTGATGACGTCACTTCAGGCTTCGCGTGGACGGTTTGAGAAGGACGAAGGGTCGCCGACGACGACGACCGATGTCCAACAAGAGTCTCGATCTTCACGGAGCTTCACGGTATGTGTTAGGTTGAGTGTGTGTGGTGCATGGTCGTTGTACCGATTAGATGGGCGGGGCTAGACGGGGCGGAGTCTAGGGTGGCTATTGCGTGATTGATATCTATTCGACGACGAAGCATCAGTAGCTAGGAGCTTCACGGTATCTGTTAGGTTGAGTGTGTGTGGTGCATGGTCGTTGTACA
>CAWZYM010000516.1:0-37928 GCA_963966185.1 Rhabditoides inermis | reverse complement strand
CACAATAAAACGTACCAGTCCGTTGTTGTAGGCGACGAATAGGTGGTTCTTGACCGTGTCGAGGCAAATGCAAGTGACGCGAAGACTCTCGTCGTTGTCGCCAATCGTGTAGCTAACAACACATTGGCTAGATACGAAGCGAGTAAAATCAACAAAAAAGACGCACCTCTCATTGTTCTTGTCGATCTTGATCGCCTTGACGACGTTGGTGCAGGAGGTGTAGAGGACGGAGCCGTCGGCGCTCCATGCAATAGCACCGCCAGTGTACAGCGCTTCGATGCGGCGCTGTACTGCGAGATCGCGAACCGTGTCCTTCATACTAGGCGCTTCTTTGTCTTCGGATTCGCGCGCGGCGATTTAGCACATTCGGGATCTGAACATGTGACCAGTGATAACGAACAGGTGATAGGCAACACGATATACAGAACTTATTGCACAAACAAAGGAAAACCAAAATGTCAAAAACGACGTATTTCGAAAATTGATCATTGGACAAACTCTGACAATCAGACAGTAATGAAAACTTGTGTAAGAATACTTCAAAAAGTCGTCATCAATAGAGTAACAGAAAACAACAACAAAACATTAGTGCGCGCAGCGCACTAAATAAAGATTACCACCATTTTCTCAACTTTTTTGATTGCTACGATTAAGTGACGAATATGCGTCTAAATGCAGCAATAGCGAAAATGGTGTAAATTTGTAACACGTGGAACATAAAAATTTATTTTTTCTGCATGATTGTTTTTTGTATTTAATTTTTTGTATTTTTTGTATTACTTATTATTACTTAATAATTACTTAACATTTAACCATCGTCGTCGCAATTGCGAGATTTCAGACATGACCATGTCATATGCTTTGATTTGCTCAAAGTTCCGCCCTCCGCCGAAACCACCGCAAGTTGCCCTTTTTCCTCGATTCCAGGTTTGTTCTGATTTGATTCAATTTGAACAGATTATATTACTTTTTTTAAGATTTTTTTTAAAAGATTCCTAATATATTTTATGAATTCACTGAAACTTTGTTAGGAAGCCAAGATCGTTCTTCGTATCCAACTTCATTCCGTTGGAGCCGTTGTGGGTCGGCGGTTCTTCCGACTGCGCCTGATGGAGGTATGTTCAATGGCCATTTGATTGCATGTTTAGATTCGCATCAAACTTTTTTGTTTATTGCAGGATGCTTTTCGTGTGAACTTGTCGATTGACACGACGAACCTGCTTGTGAAGGGTCGTCGATGGATGGTAATTTAAATGTCATGCAGTTTATTTGGTTATGTTTCAGGTGACCCGTTTCGTTGAATTTTTCGTCGAAGCGTATTCCACCTTCATTTCCACGGGGGAAGATCTGCAATGTAAGGTTCGTCGGCAGTGTGGTGGAGACATCGCTGAGCAGAGGTGAGCATTGACGTCTACTTTGCACTACTCTGTTACCGACTGGTATTTCTTATATTAATATATATATATATATATATATATATTCAGTTTTGTTTTTTGACGTGTCAGTGGTTATTGTATTGTAGGGACATGGAGGCTGATCAGACTCATACGATGTACCAGCGACTCGTACACGTGAACGGCAAGTTCGCAGGACGATGCGGCTACACTAGGAGCTCCCCTGTGAGTGATATCGATTCGATCGTTTATTGTTGATGTTGTTGCTTCAGGTGTGCTCGCGTGGTGTGTACGTGAAGCTGCAGATGCACAAGAAGAAGCCAATGGAGCACCAGCGGATGAATCCTTATCATAGGTAAATCTCCGTTATCTTGTTAACGTTATATATATATATATATATATATATATATATATATATATATATATATAGAACAACTGAACAACGAAACTTTTATGATGTACAGGGAAGCGCAAGTCGTGTCCAGTGTGCAGTCACAACCCCGCACTGTCGATGATAGCGCTGCCGAGGACAAGGAGAAGGTGTTTAGTTTGTTTTATTCTTTTAATTCATTTTTTACGGTTATGTTGTTGTTTCAGGTGTGCTCGCGTAGTGTGGAGTGCATGGGGAAAGAGGCCGAGGAGAAGGACGTGAAGCTGCAGATGCCTTTCAGCGAGAAGAAGTCGGTGGAGCACCAGCGGATGAAGCCTATTCACAGGTAAATATCCGTTATATATTTTTACGTATTCAATTATAATATATATATATATATATATATAACAGTAGAACAACTGAACAACGAAACTTTTATGATGTACAGGGAAGCACAAGTCGTGTCCAGTGTGCAGTCACAACCCCGCACTGTCGATGATAGCGCTGCCGAGGACAAGGAGAAGGTGTTTAGTTTGTTTTATTCTTTTAATTCATTTTTAACGGTCATGTTGTTGTTTCAGGTGTGCTCGCGTAGTGTGGAGTGCATGGGGAAAGAGGCCGAGGAGAAGGACGTGAAGCTGCAGATGCCTTTCAGCGAGAAGAAGTCAGTGGAGCACCAGCAGATGAAGCCCATTCACAGGTAAATATCCGTTATATATTTTTACGTATTCAATTATATATATATATATATATATATATATATATATATATATATATATAACAGTAGAACAACTGAACAACGAAACTTTTATGATGTACAGGGAAGCACAAGTCGTGTCCAGTGTGCAGTCACAACCCCGCACTGTCGATGATAGCGCTGCCGAGGACAAGGAGAAGGTGTTTAGTTTGTTTTATTCTTTTAATTCATTTTTAACGGTCATGTTGTTGTTTCAGGTGTGCTCGCGTAGTGTGGAGTGCATGGGGAAAGAGGCCGAGGAGAAGGACGTGAAGCTGCAGATGCCTTTCAGCGAGAAGAAGTCAGTGGAGCACCAGCAGATGAAGCCCATTCACAGGTAAATATCCGTTATATATTTTTACGTATTCAATTATAATATATATATATATATATATATATATATATATATATATATATATAACAGTAGAACAACTGAACAACGAAACTTTTATGATGTACAGGGAAGCACAAGTCGTGTCCAGTGTGCAGTCACAACCCCGCACTGTCGATGATAGCGCTGCCGAGGACAAGGAGAAGGTGTTTAGTTTGTTTTATTCTTTTAATTAACCTTCTTTTAGCTTTTGGGAATATTAAATTGCGTGTATGAAAAAGTTACGTGATGTCATCGGTTATATGTGTTCAAAATGTGTCCCGGTTGCCGCTGGCCGGATCAGAACTTGAGAACACTTTACTAGCGGCTATTTGTGTGAGCCGTGAGAGATGCAATGTATGTATGGTCAAATGCAAATCTGACCTGTTAGTGGGAAGACGATCCATTGGGAAAGAGACAGACAGTTAGAGAAGAGTGTAGAGAGAGAGAGAGAGGGAGAGAGAGAGAGAGAGAGAGATTGGATGGCGGAGATAGTGGATCAAAACAAGTGATGCGGGGGGTGCGGGGGGCGGCAGCTCCCCGATGCAATAAAAAAAGCGGGGGGTGCGGGGGGCGGCAGCCCCCCGATGCATTAAAAAAGCGAGAGAAAAGCGGGGGGTGCGGGGGGCGGCAGCCCCCCGATGCAATAAAAAAAGCGAGAGAAAAGCGGGGGGTGCGGGGGGCGGCAGCCCCCCGATGCAATAAAAAAGCGAGAGAAAAGCGGGGGGTGCGGGGGGCGGCAGCCCCCCGATGCATTAAAAAAGCGAGAGAAAAGCGGGGGGTGCGGGGGGCGGCAGCCCCCCGATGCATTAAAAAAGCGAGAGAAAAGCGGGGGGTGCGGGGGGCGGCAGCCCCCCGATGCATTCAAAAAGCGAAAGAAAAGGGAAGGGGAAAACATTTAACAGATGGGTACAATGAAAACAATCAATGAAATATTTTTTTCTTATATTGCCACTCTCCGATTTCATGCACTCTTTCTTTATTTTTAATCAAATTAGGTTTTAAAGTTCTTTTTATGTATTCAATTAGCCGAACCAGCAATATTGTTTAACGATTATATCTTTCAGATCGATGTGATATCAACGATTCGGAATTGCTCTCAACTTGTGAAGTTCATCATCCCTTCTCTTTTCACATGCGTCGAGAATATCAACAGCCTCATAGCGTCTATCAATGTGAGTCAAAAATTTTATGACGTACCTATACTACCGTGTTATTACCCATTTTTAGTGCTCTGTTGCCCGTTGGAAGGGAGGTGCTGTACGCGTTCAACTGCAAGATGCCTTTCGCCGATTGTCATGTGTTTCCTCGATATTCAATGAATTTATTGTTTCCGTTTGTGAACTATATGGCCTTGAGCCGATCGAATACATTATCGCCTTTGAGCGCATATCATCTATGAACCATGATTAATTTGAATAATGATAATTTTTCATCAATTGAATTTAATTCATTTCCAATTGTAGGTTATTTTGCGTGCAAGAGTCCAACAACGTGTCAAGCACGCTGTAAGGATATTTTAAGTCTGTACAATAAGAATGAAGATTATTATACATTGTTGAAAGATGACGAGTGGTTAATAGATTATCACATAATGAAGTATTTGGATGTTATATTACGAGGAACAAAGTCTGCATATATGAGGATAACATTTCTGCATTTATATTTATCTGAGAATAATACTTCTCAATTATGTGAGTATGTTGACGGATGTAAAAGTGAAATTATTTTGAACGGTCAATCTGTAAAGGACGACATGGATATGCAAGTATTATTTTTACCATGTTTACTCAAAAATCATTATTTTTTATGTGTATTCGACATTGAAAGGCGTGAGCTTAAAATCATGGACAGCAAACGGAATGGTAAAAACTATAAGTTTGTAACTCAACGCTTGGAGTTTCTGTTAAAAAGTATATTTAATTTCAGTCGTATTTCAGTATTTATAGATGATACTTGTTTACAACAAAAAGATAGTTTCAGTTGCGGAGTTTATCTAACAGCTTTTTGTGAAGCGTATGCCGCGGGAAGAGCTCTTAGTATGATTTCAACTGCACATTTTCGTTTTCATATGTTTACGGCGATTTCTCATGATGATTGCAATGCAAAACGTATTGTTGATGAATCTCAAATCGTTTCTGCTACAGTAAATATACAACAACAATCAACCTACGCGAATGAAATACCGAAAAATATCAAATATTTTGATTGTATGAATGAGCATATCTGCCGACAATATCATGAAAAAACTGTTAATTCATTAAGTCGAAATCATGAATATTATAACTTACTGAAAGATAACGAGTGGTTAAATGATACTCACATCGAACAGTATATGAATATTATTTTTAAAAACACTTTTGCTGCGTATATGAAGATAACGTTTCTGCATTTCTACTTATCTGAAACGGACACAAATAATTTGAATACATATTTAGATGGATGCGAAACCGAAGTGGTATTCGCATCAAGTAATAATTCTCTAGAAAAAGTACAAACGTTTTATCTACCTTGCATGTTGAATTTTCATTACTTTTTATGCATATATAACATATCTGAAAAGTGTATAACGATTTATGATAGCAAAATGAGGGGAAAAGAGTCAGTTATTTATTCGCGTGTTTTCTGTCGCTTGCAACAACTTATTTGTCATTTATTCAAATTATCAATTAGTCCCAAAATAAGCGTGAGTAGTAGTTGTTTACAACAAAACGATGGTCACAGTTGTGGTGTTTACATGATAGCCTTTATGGAATCATATTTTTTGAATATTACGTTGTCATCAATTTCGACAGATCACTATCGCTATCACATTTATTTAGCAATTTTAAAATCAGATTATGCGTGTAATAGTACCAATAATACCATTATTAATTCAACGTCTATATCTTGTAGTAAAATCACCAAACAATTAGGCGAATCAAATCAACGCAAACATGATAATCATTCTGTTATAACGTCATCAAAACGCCATAAAAAAGATAACTTTATGATCAGAAGTGTTACAAAATTGCGAAGGATACATATTTCTGATGATAGGTTCCATGAGGATATTCCATTATCGAAATTTATACTCGAGCAGAAATCAGCTGATGAGAATTCGGAGTTCAAAAATGCCCCTGCTAACAAACGAAAAAATCCTATCCATTCTCATGAGCACATTAAAAAAGCAAAAATCGTTCAATGTAATTATTTTGATTGTAGTGATTCGAACATTTGTGTGTACAAGTTTCAAATATCATTATCAGAGAATAATTCATACTTTTCTTGGTTCCGCGGAACAGAATCAGTAGTAAAACAAAGCTGTATTATTGTAGATTTTATGAAAACTATTGTGAAAAATAGAAAAACATCAGCACTTCTTTACGCTCCATTAATGCAAAATGTTTTCGATATACACACATCTAAATTCGAAAAATTTGTTTCGCGATGTAAAACACAAATATATTACTGTTCTGAAAACATTAATTCTCTACATAAGACAACAATTATTCATATTTATATACCTTGTTTGATTAATGGACATTTTTTATTGTGCGTTTTTGACAAGTCAACAAACAAATTAATTGCATTGGATAGCATGAGGAAAAAAAATGAATTTTACGTACAAATTTTCAAACGTTTGAAAATCATTTTGAAACAAATAATCAAGGAAAAAATGAAGTGTGTTTTGCAACCTTGTATTCAACAATTATCTGTACGTGATAGTGATGTTTTCATGTGTTGCATTTTTGAAGCACACTTGAGAAGTGAGAATATATCGGCTGTAAACGTGTTGCACTTCAAGTCTTATATGTATATGTCACTTAACCCTACATACAGATTAATAAATACGGTTGAGCTTGAGAACAATAAAACTAGCAATGTTCCTGAAGAATATGAATGCTTATTGAATAAAAGACTTATAAATGATCATGTGATCATGGAGTATTGCAAATATTTTATTAAAAAAAAGAAAATTGAAAACTTATTCGTTGTGGACACCCTAGCGACATTGGCACCAGATAAAAATGTGTTTTTCCAACCAGGTTTTCGTTTTTATATATTAATGATTAATAAAAATAATCATTGGTTATTTTCAGCTTTTGATTCTGCAAATAAAGAGATTGTGTTCTACGATCCGTATCAGCGCAAATATCATCACTCGGAATCACATTATATTTCACATTTATGGAGTGATATAACTGAAAGTAAAAAAAAAGATGAAAGAATAGTGCCTAACAGTAAAAACAGTGAAATTCGCATTTCTCAAATTCTCGAGAACACAATAAGAAAACAAACTGACAATTATAATTGCGGTGTGTATATTCTTAGATTTTTTGAGATTTTTTGTAAAACATATGTTTTAAACGAGAAAATAGTCAATTACGAATATGATCCTGAAATTCATAGATACAAAATTTTATCAATGATTTCAGAAAAAGACATTAAATCTTCTATAGTTGTAAAAAACAAACCCAATTTCATATCAAGCTTAAAAGATTCAGAAGCCTCATTCCATTTGACGTCAATAAAAACAAAAAACATGATATCCACGTATAACAAGTTACTCATGTTTTTCGCTTCACTTATAAACACACCAGTGAAATTATGCCATATCATGAATATGACGAAGATAGCAGAGTATTTAAGATTTCTCTCGAAACATAATTCACCTGTTGTTATTCCAATATATTCTCTTCATTACAGTCACTTTGAGATTTTGGAAATCCGAGAAAATGACACACAACAACTCGATTTGATTATCACGTCACCTAACGATTCACCAGCAGTTTGTGAATACTTTGAAGAAATAAGTTTATGGAAAAATAATACACAACTCAGATACTATACCACTGCACTCGAAGAGTTAAGAAGCATTTCAGGAGTGTTCAATTTTTTACACACATATAAATTCACGTCTGATATAATATGGCAAGTTTTTGTAACTAAGTCAAACAAGCCACACTTTGTTACAGAGCACTCATATTCGAAAAAATTAAGGGTTACGGAATTACCTACTCAGAAATTGTTTTTTTCGAAAGAATATTGCGATAACTTAACTGGTGAACCGGCTAAATTTCATGCGGAGTCTGAAGTGATATTTTCCTCTTCAGAAAAGCGAAATAAAAGTTACACAGTACTTCCACCTGTTTCAATTCATTACACAAATGAACCCATATTTAAACTTCAGAACTTTCAATACATATTACCTATTTACGAACTGAAGGAAGACAATATGTTATCATGGTTTTTAATCGTTTTGATTAAACACAAGCAAGCTGTTTCATGTCGATTCTTGATTCATGTCACTATAAGGCTAGAATTTCGACGAATGGTACAAAAATTAATTCACTCTATCACAGGTGATTCGTCTACAGTAGTTCGTTGCATCCCAAACAAGCAGTGTCTTAACACCATTTTGTCGTATGAAAATTGTATTAACACATTGAAATTGTTGTTAGACGTACCATTACCCAAAAACGATTTAAGTCCCAATACAATGAATAATAATTATAAGTTTGAATACAGACGTTCAAATGCTGTCGAAACACAAATGTTATTATATTTTAAACGACTTGGTATGCAAATAAGCTTTTCTAAAATATCTATAGGGATTTTTGGGGAACGAAAATGTGTGTATTGCTCAGCACTCTTATTCAAAAAAGAACCAATGACTGTTTGTTGTGGCGAAGGAAAAAATATACCTACTTACAGTACTCGTTGTAATCCGTTCATGGAAAAAGTCAGAGATTTTATGGGTCAATCTAAAAATAAAGATATGTTTCTCAAACTGAGGACTATAAATACATTACTCTCTTTCACTTCACCTAATTTCAAAAAACGTACAGATATAAACTCGAAAGGCCCTAGACAGTTCATTATTCAAGGTGAGATAACAACAAAAATATGTCATCTCCAACCTATTGATAACAATCGGGAGGCTCCTTTTGCGCTTGCATATATTTCTAATGATAACAAATATACAAAATACTTGAAAGATAAAAATTCAGAGTACAACATGAATCTGAGTGATGAAATTCTGTTAGAGATAGAAAAACTATTTCAGTACATAAAGTTACATCACTATGCTGCTAAAGGTTACATGCTAATGAAAGAAGTGATAGAAAACGAAGAAAAAAAAGTACTGTCCGGAGAGCAGGACGAATTGAAATGCGTTGTCATGTGTTTCAAAGATAACAAAAGAATTGCTCAGAAAATAGCACCGCAACAACATCGTGGAACGTTAAATGTGCCTGCAGTAGAAAATATGACTGCTTGTATTTATGTTTCTGATGATGGAAGAGTGCCTCCTTCAGATACTATGGTACGTGGTTTACGAATATATTCGAGAGTTCCGAATGGAGATAATGCGGTTGTTCCTTTCAGTATTCACTTAATTCCGTTGAGTTATGCGTTATTGTTTCCGGACGGAAAATCATTTTATACGGATTGTCATGCCAAACAAAAAAAAGTTAACAAGAAACGTAAGCTAAACTCAAACGACCAATACAAAGACGATGATATCGAAACGGAAAATGAAGATGATAAAAATGAACAAAAACATTCCAATATTAGTCGAGCTAAGTTTATGAACTACTGCGCTGCTTTCAGAAATGAAGGCCAATATCATTTATTTCACGGTTATGGCGAGTTAACAAGCCAATTCGTAATTCAGAATTATTTGCAAGTAGAACAAGGTCGGTTTTCTGCACTTGAATTAAATTTCAAACACTGGAAAGCAAGAAAAAGCGATTTGTATAAATACTTAGATGATAGGCTGTCAAAAGAAAACATTCGAATAGGTAAAATAATAATGCTCCCAGAGAGTTACGTAGGATCAAGAAGTTGGTGTTTGCAAAAAATAAGAAATGGTCTTGCTATGTCAAACTGCATTGGACTACCGGATCTATTCATTACAATAACTGGAAATCCAAATTGGGTAGAGTTAAAAGATAACTTGTTGTGTTTCAAAGGTGGAGTTAAAGAAGAATGGTTCAACAATTCATATTTAACTGTTAGAGTGTTTTATTCTTATCTGGTGGAATTTAGAAATTTTATAATGAAAGGAACACTGTTTGGTGAAGTAACAGGTATGATAATCTCTGTTGAATTTCAAAAAAGAGGCATGCCTCACGCACATTGCCTTCTTATGTTAAAGGAGAAAATATCTACCATCAAACAAATAGAGAAATTTGTGTCTGCTGAGATTCCTCATTTACCGTCAATTATCGATCCCGAGTACGAAATGAAAAAATATCAACATGATTTGGTTAGTCGTCTCATGATTCATGGTCCTTGTGAACATGAAAATTTTAAACATTTAGCATGTCGAAAACAACACGAGCATAAAACACGTTGTGAGAAAAATTATCCTTTTCCCTTTAATGAGATGACACTCATAACTGATAGTGGTGCTCAACTACGACGAAGAAATAACAAAAACACCGTAACGTTTGGATATGGTAAAAAAAAGAGAATTGCTGACAACAGACATGTCGTCCCTTATAATATGACGCTGCTATCCCTATTTAATTGTCACATAAATGTAGAAGTGTGCACCGGATTTCTAACGTTTGTATATTTGTTTAAATATATTTACAAGGGCCTCGATCACATCATAGTGGGAATCGATACAGATGTACGTAAAGCTTATGCCGACTACATTGTAAAAGATAAAAATGGAAATGAATTATTTGAATATGACGAACGAAAACAATATATACTATGTCGATATTTGACTTCCACGGAAGCTGCATACAGACTTCTCGGATTTAGAATGCAATATAGTTCTCACACTGTAGAACATCTCTCAGTTCATCTAGAAAATGACGAAAGTGTAATATTCAAACCTGGATTTGAAGAAGATGCTATTGAAAAAGAATCCAAAAGTAAATTGCTAGCCACTTTCAAACTAATGAACAGCGATGACGCTTTCGCAAAAACTCTACGTTTTGATGAGGTTCCTAAATTCTACACATATAATAAATTGAAGCAAGTATACGTTAAAAGAACAAACTTTTCTAGAAAAACTATTGTGGTTGTATATCCAGTTTCACCTAATAATCAAGAACTATATGCTCTGAGAGCTATTATATTACATGTAACTTGTCCACGTTCATATTTAGAACTAAGAACAGTTAACGGGACAACCTATACGCACTTCATGGAAGCGGCAAGAATTATGGGAATTATTAATGATGACAATGAATGGGACAAGTGTCTTCAAGAAGCATCCCAATTCAGTAGTTATAAGAAAATCAGATGGCTTTTTAGTGTGATTTTGGAAAATTGCAATCCACCTGATCCAATCGCTCTGTGGGACAAATATAAAAAATTCATGATCGCGAAAAATAAGCACGGTGGATCAAACAGAAAGTTAGAGTATGACGCGTTAAATCACATTCAATCAATGCTTAAGAAATGTAATAGTTCATTGAAAAATCACGGACTTGATAATATTTTCGACCAACTAAAAAATTATCTTAATGAATACTCAACGCAGTTCATGTTTAATGATTTTAATGAAGAAAATGAAGACTCCTATCCAATTAGTGATCAAAGTATTAACAAACTAACAGATAAAATTGGTACACTAAACGTGGATCAAAAAATAGCTTTCGATCATATTTGTGAATTGATAAATAATGATGATTCAAATAAAGAAAAAGCAGTTTTTTTACAAGGTAGTGGCGGATGTGGTAAAACATATTTGTACAACTTGATAATTGAATATTGTAAAACACATTATAAAAACGTCATTGTTACTGCGTCCACAGGAATTGCTGCTACATTACTTGAAAGTGGAACTACAGTACATTCTGCTTTTGGAATACCCCTTGATGCAAATGCTCAGTCAGAAAGTGTTTTAGAAAATCATTCGGAGAAAGCGCAACGCCTGTTTCTTGCTGATTGCATCATTTGGGATGAAGCCCCTATGCAAAGCCGAATTGTTTTAGAAATAATTGATAAATTTTTAAAAAGATTAATGAATAATAATGTTCTTTTTGGAGGAAAACTTTTAATTATGGGTGGAGATTTCAAGCAATTGTTACCTGTCATAATTAAAGGATCGGATGATGAAATTGTTAATTCGACGCATGTAATGAGTGAATTATGGAAACACTTCACACTTTTAAGGTTAAAAACAAATATGCGAGTACAAAAAACAGAACAAGAGTTTGCGGAATGGATTTTTAAAGTGGGTTCTAAACGCATTCAAGTAGAATCAGCATTTATACATGTTCCTGAGGAAATCATGATGAACAAAGAAACCGATGTTATTGAATGGGTTTTTGACGAATCAGCATTCCAGAATGATCATGCTTTATCAACAAGAGCTATTTTAACTGTCACAAACAAAGATTCTTTAGAATTAAATGAACTCATTTTAGAAAAGTTACCTGGCGAAACTAAAACTTTATATGCAATAGATTCTCCTATAGCAACCATTGACCGGAGTGATGTTTTAAATACAGTTAACTTAGACTATACTAAAAATATGACGCCATCCAATTTTCCTCCATACGTTCTGAACTTGAAAATTGGAGCCATAGCAATATTGTTGCGTAATTTGAATGTTGAAATGGGAATGTGCAATGGAACACGATTGAAAATATTAAATATTTATAAGCACTGTATAGAAGTTGAAAACCTAACTAAACCAATAGCAGGTATCTTTTTTTTACCGAGGGTGAATCTTGAATATACAAACGAAAATTTATCAATTGCTTTCAAACGGCGACAATATCCAATAAGATTGGCTTTTTCTATCACAATAAATAAATCTCAAGGGCAAACATTCCAAAAAGTTGGATTAATTTTAAGAACACCAGTATTCAGTCATGGACAATGTTATACAGCACTTTCTAGAGTTCCATCCCGCGATTCCATTAGAATATCCACCAACAACACTGTTAAAATTGAAGATAAGTATGTCATTAGAAATGTCGTTTTTGATAAAATGGTTGAATATATGTGAGGTTTAAGAAAAAAGATTTTATTCGTTTTTTGAGACCGTTAAATGATGAATAAATGTTTTGTATTTTTTTGTTTTTGTCGGGCAGGGGGGGGGGGGGTTGTAAGACACGGCCGGCCGTAGTGTCACTCATTTGTTCACTGACCGGTGAACCCAGGCGCACGCAACGCAACAGTTCCGCGTCGCGGTTGGCTCAAGCAATTCTGCAAAACTTGTGGCAGCGAAAGGAATCGAACCTGCAAAGAACAGATTCCTGGCCGCGCTCACTAGCCACTACGCTATGAGACCACCTTGCATGCTCTTAGAAATCGACAATGAGTATGAGTTTATTTTTCTTTAACATTGAAGGTGCGTTGCGTGTGCGTCGCGTGCATCTGCCGTCACTCAAATGAGTGACCGCGCACCGGGCTGTCAAGAAGCGTCTCTTAAAGATACAGGATTATATTACGTTATTTTCGGTTCCAATTCCGTACAACTTACGAATAGTACCACCTAGGAGTTGGTGGGGAGAATGGAGTGATGTGATGGTTTTTAGTTCTGGCTAAAACTAAACATTTTTGACAGTGCGGTATAAACGTTGTTGTCTTTTTGTTGTTATTTTGTTTGTTGTGTTTGTTTTTTTGAAAATTTGAAGATAGTTTATTTTTCATCATATTCAACATTTTGGGAATGTATGAATAACACAACCTTCAATTACAAAAACTGTTAACCTGTAAACTTCGACTGTCGAAAGTGTGACATGTAGAACATTCTCAGAATTCGAATTCCGACCATGTTTGTTGCGCGCTGAGGCCTGTATGTATGATCACAGATGCGATTCACTGTTAGTAGAACATTTTTGATAGGATATTTTTTTTTAAATCAGATCAGAATCGCATATCAAACCACTGTTTGAATTTGTCGACATAAGTTGCATTTCTTTATGCTTACACATGAAACGTTTGAGAAGATTTTCGTGCCAACGAGATTCGTAACTGATTAGAATAAGATAATAACATACTACGACTGGTTAGCCTCATCAAAACACACTTATCTTTTTAAAAGTATTTGCGTAAAGAGAGTCAGTTTGTCTTGACCCAATTCAACAAAAGCCCATGCATAAAACGTTTACAAATACTAACACAATCCTGAAGTTTTCATGAAACCAAACCATAATTATCACTTATCTTTTGTTCTGAGCATCTCAAGTATACCACACTTCATAGGGATCCGATGAATTTTGCTATCATCACTCTATGTTCTCTCTCATTTGCGCGTCCATTTGCGAAAGTCTTGGTTGTTTTGAGAAAACAGCTTTGGTCTTATAGGCATTTGTATTTTTTACGTGCAGTCGAGAGAAATGGCGTAATACTTTTTTTTCAATGCGGACCATTTTGAACGAATTCAGTATCGCTACAAGCGAGCATCGAGAGAGAGAGAGAGAGAGAGAGAGAGAGAGCGAGAGAGAGAGAGAGAGAGAGAGAGAGAGAGAGAGCGCGTGGGTATGGAGGGCCCAAACATGCTACAAGCGAGCGTGGATAGCGAGCGAGCGAGCGAGCGAGCGAGCGAGCGAGCGAGAGAGAGAGAGAGAGAGAGAGAGAGAGAGAGAGAGAGAGAGAGAGAGAGAGAGAGAGAGAGAGAGAGAGAGAGAGAGAGAGAGGGTATGGAGGTCCCAGACATGCTACAAATACAAGTGAGCGTGGATAGCGAGAGAGAGAGAGTGTGGGTATGTATGGAGAGCCTAGACATGCTGCAAACGAGCGTGGGTAGTTGAGAGATAGCGTGGGTAAGGACAGCGCCAGACAGGGTGCCAGATATGTTAGACAGCTGGAACCAGGACTGTAGCCACGAGAAAGAGAGAGAGAGAGAGAGAGAGAGAGAGAGAGAGAGAGAGAGCGTGGGTATGGAGGGCCCAAACATCCTACAAGCGAGCGTGGATAGCGAGCGAGAGAGAGAGAGAGAGAGAGAGAGAGAGAGAGAGAGAGAGAGAGAGTGGGTATGGAGGGCCCAGACATGCTACAAGTGAGCGTGGATAGCGAGAAAGCCACAGTAGCCACTCCGGTTTTGAGAATACGGTACTCATGTGACGCAAACGGACCCTACAAGCGAGCGTGGGTAGTGAGAGAGAGCGTGGGCGTGAATCTCTTGTATTCAGATATGTTAGACAGCTGGAACCAGGACTCTAGCCATAAGTAGTGAATTTCATCGGAGCCCTGCGAAATGTGGTATATTCGAGATGCTCGGAACAAAACATGATTGATAGTGATGGTTTGCTTTCATGAAAACATCATTCTGAAAAGTTAGTTCTATCACTACCTACAAACTCTCATCTCGGTGCCCATAAATTGCCTGTGGGGAGGAGGCGATGGAAACGCGAGAGAGTAGTTCGACGCATCAAGTATGCGGTTGTGCATAATAAAAAAATGACATTTCGCAACTGGCCTACCGCCAAAACGGGGGACCCACTATATTCTTGAAAACAGGAAACAGAGATATTGTTCCAGGACCAATTAGCAAAAACCTTTCGGCGAGCGAGCGAGCGAGAGAGAGAGAGAGAGAGAGAGAGAGAGAGAGAGAGAGAGAGAGAGAGAGAGAGGGTATGGAGGGCCCAGACATGCTACAAGTACAAGTGAGCGTGGATAGCGAGAGAGAGTGTGTGGGTATGTATGGAGAGCCTAGACATGCTGCAAACGAGCGTGGGTAGTTGAGAGATAGCGTGGGTAAGGACAGCGCCAGACAGGGTGCCAGATATGTTAGACAGCTGGAACCAGGACTGTAGCCACGAGAAAGAGAGAGAGAGAGAGAGAGAGAGAGAGAGAGGGTATGGAGGGCCCAAACATGCTACAAGCGAGCGTGGATAGCGAGAGAGAGAGAGAGAGAGTGGGTATGGAGGGCCCAGACATGCTACAAGTGAGCGTGGATAGCGAGAAAGCCACAGTAGCCACTCCGGTTTTGAGAATACGGTACTCATGTGACGCAATACGGTACTCATGTGACGCTACAAGCGAGCGTGGGTAGTGAGAGAGAGCGTGGGCGTGAATCTCTTGTATTCCAGATATGTTAGACAGCTGGAACCAGGACTCTAGCCATAAGTAGTGAATTTCATCGGAGCTCTGCGAAATGTGGTATATTCGAGATGCTCGGAACAAAACATGATTGATAGTGATGGTTTGCTTTCATGAAAACATCATTCTGAAAAGTTAGTTCTATCACTTCCTACAAACTCTCATCTCGGTGCCCATAAATTGCCTGTGGGGAGGAGGCGATGGAAACGCGAGAGAGTAGTTCGACGCATCAAGTATGCGGTCGTGCATAATAAAAAAAATGACGTTTCGCAACTGGCCTACCGCCAAAACGGGGGACCTACTATATTCTTGAAAACAGGAAACAGAGATATTGTTCCAGGACCAATTAGCAAAAACCTTTCTACAGTATCGCTATGTATGGGTCAGCGTTTGATGTGAACTGGTCAACGAGAGTGAGGAAAAATGTGCGTAATTCGGGTGGTTTTTTTTTCATTTTGTGCCAGGTGTGTGGTGTGTGGTGTGTGGTGTGTGGTGTGTGGTGTGTGGTGTGTGGTGTGTGGTGTGTGGTGTGTGGTGTGTGGTGTGTGGTGTGTGGTGTGTGGTGTGTGGTGTGTGGTGTGTGGTGTGTGGTGTGTGGTGTGTGGTGTGTGGTGTGTGGTGTGTGGTGTGTGGTGTGTGGTGTGTGGTGTGTGGTGTGTGGTGTGTGGTGTGTGGTGTGTGGTGTGTGGTGTGTGGTGTGTGGTGTGTGGTGTGTGGTGTGTGGTGTGTGGTGTGTGGTGTGTGGTGTGTGGTGTGTGGTGTGTGGTGTGTGGTGTGTGGTGTGTGGTGTGTGGTGTGTGGTGTGTGGTGTGTGGTGTGTGGTGTGTGGTGTGTGGTGTGTGGTGTGTGGTGTGTGGTGTGTGGTGTGTGGTGTGTGGTGTGTGTGGTGTGTGTGGTGTGTGTGGTGTGCGTGTGGTGTGCGTGTGGTGTTCGTTTATGCGTGGTGTGTGTGTTTGTGATTCGAAAAATTGAAACGGAGAGATTTCAACGGCCGGAGATAAACTATCTGCTCTCGTCCTGTACTCGTCCTCATTACAGAAAACTTTTTTATGAAAAAAACGAGATATTTTTTTTTAAAAAAAACAAGAATTTTTTTATTAAAAGATAAAAAAAACTGAATAACAAAAAAAAATCTTGATAAAAAAGAAAAAAATAATGAAAACACAAACATAATCCGAAAAAAGAAGAACAAAACAAGTTAAATATTTTAAACAAATCAACTTAATTTGTACACGTTGTACAAATTACAAAATGTAGATAGAAAATTGAAATTCAAAAAAATTAGCTGCGTATTTTTGAAAATAACCTGCACATCATCGAGTGATACTGACTATCTTCAAATGATTGTGAATATTACCATAAAAATATCGGTTAAATTTTGTTTTTCATTTGGTATGCTGTTTCACTGCTATTAATCATTGATTAACAGTATGTATCACATTGCTGTTGATTAAACTTTCATTTCTCTTTAATCTACTGTTCTCTATCTGTTCAAATAGTACATAATTTTTATCAATATGAGGATACGTTTATTGAGGATGTGGAGCGTAACTTCCGACGACTTACTGGATATAGTGGCGTCGTTCACTCTGCGCATCCCCATGGGTCTAAGTGAGTGTCGGTTCGAAAATTGTACACTTGATTTTTCACAAAAAAAACAGCTGAAATTGTTTAGCTGCGACACAGCTGCGTGAGATATTTCAACTCGCCAACATGACCCACCTCACGGTGGGAATTTTCGTCATCACGAAGCCCAACTACACTCTGGTTGTCTTTCCCAACTCCATCGCTTTCTATCGGTTCACCAGATTCTGGAGCAGTGTGGCGACGGCCCTCAGGGCAAAATACAGTCTCGATGTGCCTAACCTGATTCCATCTGGATTCAACTGTGAAGAAGGCGGTTCCCAGGTCTCGAAACGAAGTGAGTATTTTGATGATGTAATAAATGTTGTTATACAATTGTTCCAGAGTTGTCTGACAGCATGGAGGTCTGCTTTGGTGGACGCAGTGTCGACGCAGTCTCTGCCGCCAGTGCTGGCCGCTCTGCGTTCGGATGTGTGGATCCTCCCCCTGTCTCCTCCACTCTCTCGTCTGCAGGTTATATTCGTTATATACATTTTCCTTTATGTTGTCTACTAGATTATCAGTAAACATGGTATCAGTCATGTCTGTTTCGACTCCCACTATAGGTGCTCCCGCGACTCTCACCACTACTGACCAGCCTGCCGCCTCTCCCAACGGAGGTTAATTGATTTAGATGTTATCTTTTGTCTTTTTTCGTAGAAATCTAAATATACGGGTTATTCAGGAACTACGGCTGGAAGCGACACCCAGGTTGCCCAGGTCACCGAATCCGGCGAAAAACTGACCGTTGATGCTATGCTCCTCATCCTCAAATCAAAGGGTTTCTGTGGAAACGCCGATGACCTCAAGAAGATGTTTAACTAGTACTGAAGAGTCATCTTCCCTTGTTGATAAAAAAATGTTGAAAAAAGCTCATAATTGATTTGTTCAAAAATATTGGTTGAATTGACCATTATATATTTCATTTCATTATTTGATGTCATTATTTTAAACTTTCATAAGCATGCTCTCTCAAGAGCAGTTAGAGAGGATAGCAAAAAACCGGGCGGCAGCTCTTCAAAGAAGAGCGGAGTGCATACTGAGAGACGTGCGTTTTTTTATTGTTAAAAAAGTCCATATATTGTTTACGATCTTCTAGCTGAAGAAGCGCAAGTTCTCCGCTACTCCTGCCAAGGCTGCGCCCGCCAAGAACGACTTCTCATCATATGATTCGGACTCCGAGAATGAGGCTCCCAAAAAGGTGAATAGGTTGCATTTGAGTGTGTCTTATTTGCATTTCATGATGTATTTGATTTTTCAGGCTGCTCCCGTGAAGGCCACCACGGTCAAGGCTGCGCCCGCCAAGAAGGACTCTTCTTCGTCGGATTCCGATTCTGAGGATGAGGCCCCCAAGAAGGCTGCTCCCGTGAAGGCGACCCCTGCTAAGGCTGCGTCCGCCAAGAAGGATTCGGACTCCGAGAATGAGGCTCCCAAAAAGGTGAATAGGTTGCATTTGAGTGTGTCTTATTTGCATTTCATGATGTATTTGATTTTTCAGGCTGCTCCCGTGAAGGCCACCACGGTCAAGGCTGCGCCCGCCAAGATGGACTCTTCTTCGTCGGATTCCGATTCTGAGGATGAGGCCCCCAAGAAGGCTGCTCCCGTGAAGGCGACCCCTGCTAAGGCTGCGCCCGCCAAGAAGGATTCGGACTCCGAGAATGAGGCTCCCAAAAAGGTGAATAGGTTGCATTTGAGTGTGTATTATTTGCATTTCATGATGTATTTGATTTTTCAGGCTGCTCCCGTGAAGGCCACCACGGTCAAGGCTGCGCCCGCCAAGAAGGACTCTTCTTCGTCGGATTCCGATTCTGAGGATGTGGCCCCCAAGAAGGCTGCTCCCGTGAAGGCGACCCCTGCTAAGGCTGCGCCCGCCAAGAAGGATTCGGACTCCGAGAATGAGGCTCCCAAAAAGGTGAATAGGTTGCATTTGAGTGTGTATTATTTGCATTTCATGATGTATTTGATTTTTCAGGCTGCTCCCGTGAAGGCCACCACGGTCAAGGCTGCGCCCGCCAAGAAGGACTCTTCTTCGTCGGATTCCGATTCTGAGGATGTGGCCCCCAAGAAGGCTGCTCCCGTGAAGGCGACCCCAGCTAAGGCTGCGCCCGCCAAGAAGGATTCGGACTCCGAGGATGAGGCTCCCAAAAAGGTGAATAGGTTACATTAGAGTGTCTTATTTGCATTTCATGATGTATTTGATTTTTCAGGCTGCTCCCGTGAAGGCCACCACGGTCAAGGCTGCGCCCGCCAAGAAGGACTCTTCTTCGTCGGATTCCGATTCTGAGGATGAGGCCCCCAAGAAGGCTGCTCCCGTGAAGGCGACCCCTGCTAAGGCTGCGCCCGCCAAGAAGGATTCGGACTCCGAGAATGAGGCTCCCAAAAAGGTGAATAGGTTACATTAGAGTGTCTTATTTGCATTTCATGATGTATTTGATTTTTCAGGCTGCTCTCGTGAAGGCCACCACGGTCAAGGCTGCGCCCGCCAAGAAGGACTTTTCTTCGTCGGATTCCGATTCTGAGGATGTGGCCCCCAAGAAGGCTGCTCCCGTGAAGGCGACCCCTGCTAAGGCTGCGCCCGCCAAGAAGGATTCGGACTCCGAGAAAGAGGCTCCCAAAAAGGTGAATAGGTTGCATTTGAGTGTGTATTATTTGCATTTCATGATGTATTTGATTTTTCAGGCTGCTCCCGTGAAGGCCACCACGGTCAAGGCTGCGCCCGCCAAGAAGGACTTTTCTTCGTCGGATTCCGATTCTGAGGATGTGGCCCCCAAGAAGGCTGCTCCCGTGAAGGCGACCCCAGCTAAGGCTGCGCCCGCCAAGAAGGATTCGGACTCCGAGGATGAGGCTCCCAAAAAGGTAAGTAGGTTACATTAGAGTGTCTTATTTGCATTTCATGATGTATTTGATTTTTCAGGCTGCTCTCGTGAAGGCCACCACGGTCAAGGCTGCGCCCGCCAAGAAGGACTCTTCTTCGTCGGATTCTGATTCCGAGGATGAGGCTCCCAAGAATATCACATATTTTGACTGGCGTAAACGTAGCATGTTTTAAACGTTGTGAACACAATAAATGTGAAGGTTATTCGATGTGTTACTTTTGTAAAATTAAGTGAATGATTTGGATCATGGGAAAATGTTTACCACTATTTAGAATATGCTAATCTCAAAATAGCATGCTTATCTCATATCGCATATGCTCCATTTTGCCACCAGAGACCTTTGATTTTTTGTTAGAAAAAAAGGTAATCAGACACCTGTTCGACATGACTTACGCATGAAATGAACGAACACATGACAGAAATGATTGATAGAGATGAAACAGAAAGGGAGTATTACAGAGACCAGGAGTGAAACACATCTGACAAAGATTTATGTAGCAGCTGAAAAAAGAGACGAACCACTAGAACCCTCTCGTTATCTTCTAGCAGATCCAGCGATTAGAGCGACTAGGGTCAAATGATAACAATTCACATTGCTATATAGTCATATCTCATATTGTTGTCAAAGTCCGCATTGGAAGAGAGGCACCAACGTCCACCTAAAACCTAAAATCTGTTTTTGTGTATAACAAATTATAATATTTTCAATGCAATTATAATCAAATTTTCATATCTCATCACGCCCCGTCAAAACATCACATACCTTTTCAATTCAGATGTGAAGTGCCGCTGATTGCTCTAGCCCACACATGTCTTCCGTCCTCTCACAAAGAAAACAAGAAAATTTGTGCGGTCCAGAGCAACCAGCAGCTGGTATCGAAGGAATATAGAAAATGACGGTAGAAATATAGCATATATATATTTGTAGAAATTGAACACGATCGTCACACCTGAATCAGAATTATAAGTAAAAACATGATCGTGAACGACATTCGCGCGATGAACAAGACAATGTGAAGAATTGTGTTTGGGTAACGAACACACAAACACACGGAACCGATTTGAACAGAGAGAGGGAGAGATTGGTGCCTATAAATTCGTGTGATACCAAGTGAAAAAGTTGTAAACACTTTCAGAAAAATATAGGATTTGAGAATAACGGGCGCGAATGAATGGGGCGATGCTTATCGAATTTCCGAGAGAGGAGAGCCCAGTGAGGGAAAAACACGCACAACAATCGCTGTTTGCCTGTCTGACCGCGCGAATGAATAGGGCAGTGCGAATAGGGGTGGCGGGGCAGTGAACACAAATATCGATTTGCCGAGAGAAGATGGCACAGTAACGGAGACACACGCGCACAGTTTGTCAGCTCGCGCAATCACTACCTACCAATTCGACAGACCGACATTAGACAGTAGATAAGAAATTGTAAACTCATTAAAATACAGCAATATGATACTAGACAAATTAGTTATGCCAAATTGGTCCGTGAAATTCACTAGCTTGTGAAGCAAAACGTGAATGCGTTTTCATTCTTAATCATGCCAGAGAGGACTAGAAGAGACCACTTGAATACGTAATGATACATCCAAAAACAAGAAGCACACGTAGTAATAATCTTAGTTAGCGGCTAGACTACACGACGGCCGGCGGGAAAGAAAGAATCGTGGGAGCAATATGCGCGCGAGAGCGCAGAGAAATGAGAGCACATTTGACACCCTGCCCATCAGCAAAAAGATCACATATAAAGAAACAAAGATATGACAACTTTTATATTTTCAATGCATAAGAATGAAATTCTAAAATATGAATCATTTCATGAATCTATGGTGAGCCCGCAAAAGAGATCAACTCTTTTCACGAGAGACATCAGAATTGTTATACAAAGATCAGAACCAGTTGGATGGTTTTTTCATCTTGACAAAACTTGACAAGGGTACCCAAAGTCGAACCTGCGCATGGGTGCTTGGTCAGCGAGAGCGCTCTCGCTACGCCACTACGCAACACCACTACGCCACGTGGTCATGTGAGATGATCAGCGAAATAGAAATATGAACACCATGGAAAATCTGCATTGCATTCCGTTTAGTATTCTGTATATTCAAAATCTACGATAATGTTTTCATTAAAAAAATCATGAGCTAACTGCGAGCCGAATATAATCTAAAGAGGGAAAAAGTTAGAAGAAAATTTCTTCCTAGAAAATGTGGGAAGAGGTTTTGGTTCGCTGGTTCGCTAGTAACATAAAACAAAAATAAAACAAAAAAGTAAACTTTTCGAAGAATCGCCGACTCCGCCCACAGCTGGTACTAAGTGAGCCGACTAGCAGGAAATAGTTGCCAAACGCGAGGATATTGGAAATTTCAACAGTGCGCAATTAGAAACAGTGTCAATTTTTAATTATTTATTATTATTTACTAGTTCACGCAAGTAGATTGAAAGAAGATACCCGAAATATAAAATCAATACATATCTTGAAGTCACTCGGTCTTGGAAGGCTTGGCCTTGTCACGGTCGCCATCCGCCGACGGAATGAGGTGAGGCGGGTCGAACCACTGAAACCACTGTAAGCCAATCACAAACGACAAATACTCACGGCGAATAGGGTGAGGAGGATAAAGTTGATGACGGCGACCCAGATGTAGAGGCAGCCGAATCCGATGCCGGCGTCCGCGTAGTTCTTCAGGCGACGCGCCCACCCCACCTCGCGCACCTACATACATATCTCCATGAGAGAGAGAGAGAGAATGTAGAAGGAGAGATATACAACACACCTGCATCGCCTGCCTGTACACTGCCTCCGTTCTCTCGGCCACGTCCGGCCAGTAGTACATCTCCCTTACTCTCGCATGCTTTTCATCCGGATCCATCAGCTCGCCCGCCTCTCTCGCACACACAGCTCCACACAGCGCGTCTACCAACACTGCAAGAAGAAATAAACATTCATCAATGTATTTATCCCTTCCAGTAGTTGATCCTGTTGGGATCCTGATGGATGCATATACCATCCAGCATTGCCATAACGTAAAACTACTCAAAAGATCAATCACTCAAAACTATTTTCATCCACCCCTTCAGTTGAGAATTAGCGTCGTGAACTTTCCACCCACTACTCACGATCGGGCTGGGGCACTTCGAGTGTGATGAAGTCGTCGGGGAGGACTTCGGGCACGCCGCCGACACGCGTCGACACCACGTGCAGACTGTTCGAGAACATCTCTCTCTCTCTCTTTCTCTCTCTCTCTCTTCTCCCTCTTTTTCTTTCTCTCCTCACCATTCCTCCTTCTCCCCCCTCTCTCTCTCTCCCCCCCCCTAACCCTATCTGTCCCTCCAGATACCGTACTCACCCACAACTCGCTGCCTCCACAATACTCATGCAGAACGCCTCGGTGAGAGAGGTATTGATGAAAATCTGGAATGACACCGTTGTCGATACAGTGACCCAATCTACCGTACCTGTCCCCGGATGAGCACCTCGCGGACCATGTTGTGCGGCAGCATACCGAGCATCGTCACTCTGAAGGCAGAATCTCGTGCTCGTCTCTCTCTCTCTCTTTCCTCCCTACGGCACTCATTTGTAGAGACAGAAACTGGAAAGAATTTTCTCATGTCACATATTCTCTATCTCTTCTGCTTTCTCTCTCACTCGGTCTCTCTCACATCTTCCACACCTCTCATGCAGGTTATGCTTCTCCCTCATCTCCTCCAGGTCGACCCTCTTCGGCCCGTCGCCGCCGATGATAAACCGGACATTCGGATGACGAGAGCACACCTGACACAGTTCGAACAACCAGAAATACAAAACAACGGCCACAGAGGTAAGAGGAAGTACGGAGAGAGAGGGAGAGAGAGAGAGAAAGTAAGAAAGAGGGGGGGGGGGGGGAGAAAAGAGAGTTTCACTTTTGGAATGATGTCACACAACAAATCGGCTCCTTTCCTGTACGCTAGCCGACCGAGGTAGACGATAGTTGTTGGATTCTGGAAAATAAAATAGATCCAGTTACAATATGTTTCATGCGATTATAAAATTTTGGCGATAGTACAATCGACAATCTACCCTTTCCACGTGTCTAAATGTATTTCTCTCTTCTATCATACTCGTCCACCTGTGGACAGTGCACATACGTGAATGTCAATTGAAATGAAGGCACAACTGACCCCATAGAACATGTCTCTATTGGGAATGAACAGGTCTGTGTCGATGGCATTGGGAATAGTTGACACCTTGGACGGATCCAGACGACCGCGCAGCACCGTGTTCTCCTTGCTGAACAGGTCTCTCTCTCTCTCTCTCCCACCCTCCCTCTCTCTCCCCCCCTCTCACCTCGTATAGCTCACGCAGATAGCCCTGTCCACATTCGCCAGCGAGTACTGTAGCACCAAAGTGTTGGTGAGGATCGCACTCGCATCCGCGAATCTAAACAATAGTTTACGGAAGTGGGATGCGCAACCTGTTGTCTTGCTTCTCGACGGTACTTTGACTATGGTTCATGTTTGTTCGTTTTTAAATTGAATTGAGTGATTGTTCAACGTACCCGAAGAGTGAGTGATCGGTGAAGACAGTGCGCAGCCCGAGCGACCATCCGTGGAAGAGAGCTTCGTGGGCGAGGGTGGAGAAGGTCTGTTATCAGATAATCAGATCAGTACTGCAGTACAACTAGATGAGAGGAAGAGAGGAAGGAAATGAGTGAGCACTCACCGAGTGTCCATGCACCAGCTGAATCCTCTCTCGGAGGAAGATCTTCCGGAACCACGGCAGCGAACCGGTGATCGTGGCCAGACTGCACCCGCCATACGCCGCGATGAACGGCAGGTAGTACACCTGGACCAAACATGTACTTTTTGATTGATCGAATCGTACAGCATACCGTATGGAAATTCGTAAGGAATCGGATACGCATTGCGGTATGGCAAACGGTACGAGTATGCGGTATACGGCGTGTGGTATTCGTAAGTCTCATACCCCGCCCACCTTGAGTCCGTTGGAGAGGAAGCAGATGCCCTTTCTGTCGCCGTACTGGTGTGTGATGACGATCACTTTGTGGCCGGCCTTCAGAAGGCACTGCGCCAAAAAGTAGATGTGCGTCTCCACTCCACCCGCATTAGGACAGAAGAAATCAGAGACCAAGCTGAAAAGACGTGTCCATTTTTGACGTTACAGGCAAAAATAAGGATCAAACTCACGCAATATTGAGTGGAGATGTAACGTGCTTCATGACTGACAATCGTGTGCAGTCATTTATGTAACCTAAAAAAAACAATAGTCTTGAAACAAACAAAACAAACATAAATAAACAAAACAGCTGATTCACTCCCAGTGACAATTCGAAAGGTAGTGCTGCATTGTAGTGTAGCAAAATTCGCACCAAGCTGCACAATTTTGGCGCGAAGCGAAAATTTCGTAACTTTACCCAACCTGTTGCAACCCGTTGTTCACCTTATTTTACCTGTTACTCGTACCAATACTCTTCGTTATAGTGATGGTGTCGCTGCTGCACTCGAGTCGGCTGCTGCGCGTGGGTGTGGACTCTCTGGAGGAGATCGTGGAGGCGGCGGCGGGCGTGCTGCTCTCTGGAGGCATCGTCGCCCTCCCCACCGACACACTCTACGGAATCACCACCACCCTCAGCCACTCGGAGAGGTACGGCATATAGCAATATATCTGCTCATTCACGGCACACATTGTTCTGATCGTTCGTAGTCATGTGTGACTTCTTACGCTACGAAAAGCTTGCTGATAGTGCTGATTGCACCTCTTTGCAGGCTGTACGCGCTGAAGCGGCGCAGTCACGCGAAGCCGCTCGGCATCTTCGTCTCCGGCCCGGCCGACGTCGCCACGGTAGGCATTCCATGTTCTGCCACACTTACCGGTCAACTCCAGCTTCGTTTGGATCTCTTTGTTGATTGTTGTCAGATCTCCCACCATTTTGATACTAATCAGCTAATCGATCATAGTAGTCAGTACTAAAATTTACACAGCACTCGTCCAAAAGTGCTCTTCGTGGCGGGACCATTTAAAAAAATTAATTTGAAAAAAAAATATTTTTTTGTTATTTTTTGTTAGCATACGCCTTTTTCACAATAATATAAAATATAAACAAAGTATATTACACAAGTTTTTCTAATGACAAATGTTTATTTATTAATTAGTGTTTTTTGTTTGTTTTGCTCACATTTTTTTTAAGTTTTGACATAAACATACAAACTAAAAATATGATAGGCTTTATTATTTCGGAATACACTGTGCGTATTAATCCATTCACCATTAACAATACAAGACAAGAAATCTCCCTCTAATGTGAATATTAATATCAACAAAAGAAACATTCGAATGAAGAACAAATATTGTGAAAAGAGAACTTGACATGTGGTGGTGTATTGTTGTTGGTATGTGTCACATTCGTGCTAACACCTAAATTTTGTTTCTACTCCTCCTCCTCACCATCATCATCATCATCATCATCATCATTACTGTCAGCATACTCTTCCTCTCTTAGAAGTCCATGCTCACAGACAGGGCAGTGACGGTTGTTGCGGCAGGTGAAGTGCACCCACACTCTACACACACCCACGCCGGAATACCCGCCATTGTCGCACCTCAGCCACGACCTGCGCAATCTCCTCCTCCTCATCCGCATCATCAGGGATTGTCTACAATGTCACGATGCAATGTAGACACTAGTGATGGTATCATAGATGTAACACCTCGTCTTCTTCGTGGCAGCTGGCGCACACTCGCGAATCGGATAGATCCAGAGTGTTCGGGTCTATCACGTCCATCTTCCCTTCCCACCTAGCTTCTCGCCTGATTGCGTTGATCTCGCTGCGCTGAAGATCTCGCTGCGCCGACCCGAACACTCTGGATCTATCCGATTCGCGATTGTGTGCCAGCTGCCACAAAGAAGACGAGGTGTTACATCTATGATACTGCGGTGCTCTATGGTGTAGCGAGAGCCCTTTGCTACTCCGCAGTCCGCAAGTAGTACTAGCCCAAGCCACGGGTCAGCTTCACCACGTGGGAGTCGTAATATGGCTCCGCAGAAGTATCTCTGGTCCTGATCGGAACAAAGGAAAGAATAGTACACGTGGGTGTGTGTAGAGTGTGGGTGCACTTCACCTGCCGCAACAACCGTCACTGCTCTGTCTGTGAGCATGGACTTCTAAGAGAGGAAGAGTCTGCTGACAGTAATGATGATGATGATGATGATGATGATGATGATGATGATGATGATGATGATGAGGAGGAGGAGTAGAAACAAAATTTAGGTGTTAGCACGAATGTGACACATACCAACAACAATACACCACCACATGTCAAGTTCTCTTTTCACAATATTTGTTCTTCATTCGAATGTTTCTTTTGTTGATATTAATATTCACATTAGAGGGAGATTTCTTGTCTTGTATTGTTAATGGTGAATGGATTAATACGCACAGTGTATTCCGAAATAATAAAGCCTATCATATTTTTAGTTTGTATGTTTATGTCAAAACTTAAAAAAAATGTGAGCAAAACAAACAAAAAACACTAATTAATAAATAAACATTTGTCATTAGAAAAACTTGTGTAATATACTTTGTTTATATTTTATATTATTGTGAAAAAGGCGTATGCTAACAAAAAATAACAAAAAAATATTTTTTTTCAAATTAATTTTTTTAAATGGTCCCGCCACGAAGAGCACTTTTGGACGAGTGCTGTGTAAATTTTAGTGTAGTCAGTCTCTTCGAAACACGACCAAACATCGTGTTTCAGAGGCATTTAGTTTCGATTTCGAAGAACCTGTCTACTCCAGTCCATCTAGGTGGCCAAGTCGTGCGTCGACAGTCGCCTCCTCTCCAGACTCCTGCCCGGCCCCGTCACTCTGCTATTCCACCGACACAACCTGCCCAGCGAGTTCAACCAGGGAGTCGATAGGGGTGAGTCGTACCTTGTACCTTCATAAACAATGAAGTCGAAATTTTTTCTTTGACGAATACGAATCATCTTTCAAACGTATCCACCATCTTTGTATATTCATCGAAACATGTTACTCCTGTTATCTCCAATCTCCTCCCTCTCAGTGGGCGTTCGCGTGCCGGACAGCCCGCTCGTGTCGGCGCTGGTCGCCCGCTGCGGGCAGCCACTCGCGCAGACCTCCGCCAACGTCAGCGGCTCCACCACCAACCCCTGCAAGGTGCGATGTTTCTCTCGACCCTCGCTGTCGGTAGCTGTGTCCTACTATCCGAATCGGGTCCACCCTCCACCAACCCGTGCAAGGTGCGAGGTTCTCATCGTCTGCCTCTCAATAGACGTCCAAGGCAACTTGTTTTGTGTTATATTTCCTCAAAACAAATCATGTATCCAAAATCGCAAGTTCGGATACAAGTACATATTGCATAATTGAATTCATGGAATGCGGTTTAGTTAACACATGTTCTTTTTGAATCGAATATAGAATCGCTGTAGTGTAATGTACTGTGAAGATATCCGACTTCTGCGACCTTCTGCCCGAGATCGACCTTGTGATCGACGGCGGACAGATCCCGGCGGGAGAGGGCAGCACCATCGTCGACCTCACCGAGGCGGACAGGGGTGGGTGCGAATCATTTCTGTCTGCTCCGCCCTCCTGGTCATAATAGGTATGCAACGTAACGTAGTAGTATTTCTCGTTCATGTCTCTGGTCTCTCATATTCAGAGTCTATCATTATTTCGGTGTCTTCTCCACATCTCTGTTATGTATGAAACGTGGTTGTATTTCTCTCTAACTTCTCTGGTATTTCATGTTCAGAGTCAGACAGGGATGGCAAGTGGGACTTAGAAGAAATACCATTAAACATTCATATTGTCGTCAAATTTCTAGTCGTTGTAATACGTTATGTGTGAAACATAATTCGTCTATGGTGCGGATACGGGTGGATTGAAATCATTGTTTGGATGTCCACTCCGCATTTCTGATGAAACGCGTGGTTGTATTTCTCTCTTATTTCTCTGGTCTCTCATCTCTCCTGTTTATGTCAAAGACGAAGTGTATTTGAATATATTAGTATTTTGGACGGTAATCCTATATTGTCGTCAGATTTCTAGTTTGTGTGAAACGTTATGTGTGAAACATAACGCTGGGTTGTGATGTTTATATGAATGTGCTCGTGTGGGTGTAAATTATGTATTTCCTTTTTTCAGGCGTCTACTCGATCATTCGCGACGGGTGCGCTCTCGAACAGACCGAGTCGGTGCTATTGGAAGAAGGCCTACGCCGACAACAGAAGGAATTCTAGGCCACGCCCCGCGAGCCACGCCCACTCACTTTCTTCTTTGTTCATTTTTTGTTCTTCTATTCTCTTTTTTTGTTGATTGTGTATTTGCGTTGTTGATTTTCCGTTTGCGATTCGCGCCGGCTTGTTTTGTGTTTTACGGCAGATGTATGATAAATAGTTTTTGTTTGCAGGCTCGATGCCTCCGAAGCGCAAATCGGAGACGGCCGCCGGCGAGGGACAGGCGGCGAAGCGAAGGGGCGGAGCCGCGGGAGGCGGGGCCAAGGCCAGCGAGAGGGAGAAGTCGGCGCCCGCCGCAGCAGTCGCGTCTGCAAGGTCATTCGTCGATAAAGAGGTGAGGACATTTCATCTATTTTCCAATGGCGTCTATTCATTGAAGATTGGACTTGTGGGTGCAGTATACTCACAAATAGCATATCACTGTAGGTGTCTCCCACTGGCTCATCCCATGACGTCACCACCTCTTCCCCTATCCCCTCCTCCTCCTCCCGCCAGCCCTCGTCCCGATGGAAGACGCTCTCGGAGAAGCTGCGCTCCCGTCTCCGCGCGGCCAAACAGCGCGTCACTCTCACCCCCACCCTCGGTCTATTCCGAGTAGAGCCGAGAAAGGACGGGTGGTTCGCGGTCACTCGAGGAGAGTGGAGTCTGGAGGTGTGTACCCCGGAGATGAGCAAGGATGACCTGCTGGGGTTCGACAACACGGGCAATGTGCGGATGTGGCCGGGCGGAGAGGCGCTGGCAGCACACCTCATGGAGAGAGAGGACTGGGGCAGGGTGCTGGAGCTAGGCTGTGGTATGCTGGGTCTGTCTGGTCTGGTCGCGTCCGAGCGGGGCAGTGTCACCATCACGGACGGCAACGACAAGGGAGTGGAGAATGTGCGGCGCATCGTGGAGGCGAACGCGGCGGAGGCGAGGTGCGAGAAGTATGTGTGGGGAGAGGAGCGGGAGTGGGAGGGATTCGACACGGTGCTGTGCGCGGACTGTGTCTTCTTCGAGCAGGCACACGGGGTGTTGCTGGACAGTGTGGATAAGTTGCTGGCGGACGGGGGACGGGCTCTCGTCTGCAGTCCAGAGAGGAAGGGCAGTCTGCAGAGGTTCCTGGAGCGGGTGCGGCAAGATGGCCGGTTCGCGGCGAGCAGGGAGAAGATGAGGGTGTTGGAGGAGGTGGACAAGGAGACGATCGATGTGGATCTGGACTGGCCGGTGTTGTATGTCCTGCAGAGGAAGTAGGGTGTTATTATGGTGTTGTATATTGTGTACTAGGAATTATGAGCTTATCGCATTTCACTTGCGTTTTTCATTATGGTGAGAGATAAAGTGCATTTATGAACTGATGGTGTTATTGAATATCAAAGCTATGCTAACGAGATGAATTGTTGTGTGAGTTATTTTGGGTAAGTGATTGGTTATGGAACACTGAAACATGATTGGTTATTGCCTGTGTTGTTTACATAATGCATCAGTGGAGTATTGAGTGTTGTGTCAGTGAGTAGTGAGTGTGTTCCCTGTTGCAGGAGTTGAAGTGATTTTTGTCCAGTGTCGTGCAGTGCAGTCTCTCTCTCTCTTGAAGTGATTAGTGTGTAACCTACTGCGTGTGAAAAATGTATACCAAAAGAGTAGATGGAATAAGGCAGAATGTCCTCGAGTGTCGTGCAGTGCAGTGTCTCCCTCTTGCAGGAGTTGCTGAAGGTGGTTCACCTGGCGTGCATGCGTCTGGCGGACGAGACGGTGGCCGAGGCCGGGGTGGCCCCGAAGAGGGAGGAGGACGAGGAGTACGAGGAGGGGGACAGGAGACACGAGTTCGAACCGGAGGTGGGTGGAGCAGGTTGCGTGGTTGCGGTGTGACAGCGTGAATGGTGAACAGAGTTCTTGTTTTTTTGCTACTAGTGTGCAGGTTTTGTGTGTGTGGAGTGGTGAGTTTGGTGTGTGATAATGAGCTCATGAGCACACGACATGTAAAATCTTATATCGTTGTTGTATGCCAACAAAATGGATTACATGATATATGCAATGCTGTTGAATGAGTAACATTTCCGATCTACCACCCTTCGTAGTCTTCCTCTTCCTCGTCGTCCTTCGTCCCCTTTTTGGTCATTCTCGTGGGCGGTGTGTTCTCACCACCCAGTTCTCATCGACGGCGATCTTTCGATTGTGGTCGAGATGTCCGTCCCATTCGATGTCCTCTTCGAAGTTCAGATTGATGCGCCGCAACTCTCCCCGCTCACCGCGCAAACACTTCTAAAAGATTACCGTCTGGCAGACATATTTTTGCTTTCAACTTTCAACAAAAGCTTTCAACAAGACAATAGGTCTACCTTGAGAATGGTTATGGCAGTATGGAGCTCTGACGACGACACTGGACCGACGCCGATATTACTGGCATGTGGCGAGAGAGTGGAGAGGAATGATGGCGGGTACAGGTCCGTGTAGTCACACGCGATGTCCATCTTTCCACACTCGGTTACCTAATTGAATCACATCATCATTTTTGGTAGGATCTTACATACCAGAGGGAGAAGAGTTCGGGAGAGAAAAATCAAACGATCTGAGGCTTATTGCAGTTCGAGTTATCCAATGTCGCCGCTGGATCCACGGATTCGGCAGAAAACCTGAATTGCATTACTCGTAATGATAAATTCTATTACGATACCTTTCACATATAGCGAATGCAATCTCCGTGAACACCTCCGATGGAGCGTGTTTCTTGGAAATGAAGTGGTAGTTCTAAAGCAGTTGATAAATTATGATAATAATGAACTAAACACACCAGGATGAATGCATTCATTTTGAATTTGTCCTGTATGAAGACAACGTCCACTGCTTGCGGCTCGTAGCCGAACCAGCTACAACTGGACCGTTCAAAATAGAACGCGAACAAGAACTAAAAGAGTGAAATGATATAAGGTTTCCGAAATTGGCATATCTGTCTGTCTGCGATACGGACAGGTATGACACAAGAAGGAACTCTGTCGGGGCAGAATGGTGTTGAACAGATGCGAAGAGGAGAGGGCGGCGAAGAGAAAAATCTGGTCGTTGTGCGGGAGTAACGAGACGATGTGGCGAATCATCTCGGTGGGTAGAATAGGAATTGGAAGGCACGACATTTCGTAATGCTATTGATTGTCCTATATGATCAAGAGGAAGCTGCATTGTGTGGGCTGTACTGCTGCACCGCCTATATTATGCCGTCGGCGGTGACCGAGTTGTATAATAGTAGCAGCCTACTTCAAATATATTCGAGCACACTATTTGAATATTGCGTTAGTCTGCCTCCTTTATTAACTGTGAAGAAAAAAAAGCTATAGATAAAAACGTTATTGTAATTGTGCATAATTTCAATAATGATTATAATTATGTGGAACATATGGTTTTAAATATTTTACATTCATAATTCGGATGTCAGTAATTTGCGGTCAAATTAATAGTTCGTTTCTCAGGGAAGTGGTGGATCTAGAGAGAGAGAGAGAGAGAGAGAGAGAGAGAGAGAGAGAGAGAGAGAGAGAGAGAGAGAAGAGAGAGATGCGAGATCATGTGATTGAGGTAATTTGACAGCCTCGTTTTTCTCTCAGGTGGTGGAGCGTGTGGCGTGTCTGGTGTGGGACACGGTGATCGGGTGGGGCGAGGAGCTCGCCGCGTTCGCCAGGTGGGTTCGGGATGGACGGGTGGACAGGTAGACAGGTATATGATGTGCGAAACATGCCCTTGTTTGGTCTTGAATCAGGCTATTGGAGTGAATTTTTACATACCAAAATCCGTATTGCCCGTTTCCGTAGCTATGTGTTTTGTGTGTTGCAGTGAAACGTATGTTTGGTGGCATGGATATATTTCTTACTTTATTCTCACTCATTTTCAGTCACGCGAATCGCACAACTGTGAACGCAGACGATGTGCGACTGCTGATGCGCAAGAATCCCTCGCTGGTGGGTGGATATATTATCGATTTATCGATTGACCTTGTTTGTTCAGTCGCATCTCGTGGAAGAGCGCTCGGGTATGCTGGGTGTGCTACCCAGAAAGCAGCGGTCTGGCAGTGGTGAGTGGCTCACTCACTCATTCACTCACTCACTTTCACTCTCTTCTCTTTCTCCCCTCTCTCTCTTCCCACTCTCTCTCTCTCTCTCTCTCTCTCTCTCTCTCTCTCTTTCTCTCTCTCTACTCTCTCTCTCTCTTTCTCTACTCTCTCTCTCTCTCTTTCTCTCTCTCTCTACTCTCTCTCTCTCTTTCTCTCTCTCTCTCTCTCTCTCTATTCTCTCTCTCTCTCTTTCTCTCTCTCTCTCTACTCTCTCTCTACTCTCTCTCTCTCTCTCTCTCTCTCTCTCTCTTTCTCTCTCTCTATTCTCTCTCTCTCTCTCTACTCTCTCTCTCTCTCTCTCTCTCTCTCTTTCTCTCTCTCTACTCTCTCTCTCTCTTTCTCTCTATTCTCTCTCTCTCTCTCTCTCTCTCTACTCTCTCTCTACTCTCTCTCTCTCTCTCTATTCTCTCTCTCTACTCTCTCTCTCTCTCTCTCATCCCCCCATGTCCAGCCCGCGTCTTATCCCCTCGCGCCTCCTCGGTGGGCCCGTCTTCGGCTGCCCTGAACCCGTTCACCATAGCCTCTGCCTCCACCACCCCTATCCCACCGGCGGTCACCCCACAGCCTGGGCCTGGGGACCTGCTCCCGCCTGTAACCCCGAGGAGTAATGGTGAGGGGAGAGCGGAAAGGGCACTTTATTTTATTGGTTTTTAGTTTATTCTACTACTCTTACAATACGGTATGGATGTGGTATGGGAGTGAGAGCTATTGGAGAGATAGAGTGAGAGAGGGATATGTGTGTTGCAGTCCCGTCCCGCATGTCTCTGACGTCCACCCCGCTCGTCAACTCGGCGGCGCGCCGCCTGCCTTCCGTCGGCATGAGTCCCATCACACCCGGGCTGGCGAGGCAGGCAGCAGGACGGGGAGAGGTGGGTGGATAGGGAATGTTTGTATATACTGTACCTCCATCTGTATAGGGTGTCCCCCCGGTTCACGGTATGGCAGCCATCTCGCCGCATATTTTCCAGACATCATTTCATCGCATTTAGCCGCGCTATCGGTCCGCGCAAGATCATTCGACCGCGCGAGTCGCGCGCTTTGCGGTCTGATTTTAGGGAAATGAAGGTGATTTGCAATTCTGATGCAGCAGAGTTGCTCACCTTTTAGAGCTAATAACTCCTTCCGGAATTGATGAATCTTTCCAATTTTCGGATATGTGGTGTGAATCCCCAGCCCCCATAGAACTCTAGATTTCGATTTTTGAATTTCGTTTTAGTTCTCTTGTTATCGTTCGATAACCACGTTTTCGAGGCTGTTCAATAGGTAAAATCTAGAAAACTTAATAACTCACTTCAAATCCATGCTACAGAACCCAGTTTGAGGGAGAAGATACTTTGATAGTGTCCGCACAGAACTCTAGTTTTCGTTTTTTAAATTTCTTTAATTTTTGCCGTGTTTTTGGAGTAAAACCCCGATATTTCTCCAATTTGCATAAAAAGCTCGTCATTTCGCCCCTGTCTGGCCGACCGCCGATAATTCGCGTACCGTGAAAATGGGGGATACCCTATAGTACTGTAGTTTATATAATTTGGAATAGGACGGGGAGGGTGGGTGGATAGTGATTATGGACCTGACATGTATGTAATGGTAAGTGAATCTTATAAAAGTAGCGATCCGTCTCTTCGGAACGCGTTCAAACAGTACGCGCAGTATATATATATATATATATATATATATATATATATATATATATATATATATATATATATATATATATATATATATATATATATATATATATATATATATATATATATATATATATATATTTATTTTTTTGAGGCGAGGAAGAATGAATTATCGTTTTTGTTCGTAAAAGTGTGATAATGTTGGCGTGAAACACACATGGTTTGGAAAAGTTATTAAATCAGATAAAATCAACGTAATTGTTTTCAAAGTTATTTTGTGTATATGCTTATGCCTTAATGAATTATTTTTATTCGTCTTTGATGCACTATTACTCGTTTCGATGTTCTAGGTTTATTCATAGCTAAGCGAAACTTATTCTATTGCATTATTGCACATAGATTTTCATGGTTTTCAGTTCAACGTAACCGCGCAGGCGACGCCGTTCTGTGAGAAGATTGAACGAGCTGGAAGGGGAAATGAGAGGAGGGAGGAGAGGATGACGAAGATTGAGGAGGAGGTGGTGGAGGTGGAAGACTCGCCAGTGGAGAGAAAGCCCGACAGGAGGGAGGCACTGGGGGAGCAGCAGAGCAGGAGGGAGGAGGAGAGGGTGGGTGGGAGAAGGGAACACAACATCTCGTTGCCAAACTCGCGATCGGAGAATACGACGCGATTTCGTGTTTTTAAACGTTGTATTTCTTATCGCAGTGCTTTGGCTTTGAGATGAGATCATCTTGCATTTTTCCTTAGTCACGAATTGTTAAAGTAGCGGTCAGTCTCTTCGACACTCCTTTCGATACTGACTTCGAATCGCCTTCGAAACACGACCAAAAAACGTGTTTCGAATGCGTTTGGAAGGGACTGTTTCAAAGAGACTGACCACACCTTTAGGACTCGTTCGACGACGACTGGGACGCGGCTGCTCCGGCTGCTCCGGCGAGGGAGCAGACAGTTGTGGCGGGGGAGGAGGAGAGGAGGGAGGAGAGGAGGAACACTTCCCCCGACATGTTCGGATCGGACGACGACTTGTGTCTGGCAGACACGGACGGAGTGGCCACCGCCGTCGCTGCCACCATGAATGGTGGCTGATTGTTATGATAGACATTGAGACAACATTGTTTTCCTAACTAGTTTTGTTTTCTGCGCTCTACATTTGTAGATGTAGTGGTGATTGTTTGCTGCGCAGATTAGCGATCAGTTAACTCTATGTGCTCGGTATTTTGTCATTGGTTTGAAACTTATTTGTTCCAGACTCGTTCGAGGACGATTTGGTGATTGAGCGAACGCCTGCCACATTTGCGCGGCCACTCTTTGATTCGTGCATGAAAGCTGCTCCGATGCTGACCAATCCGGCAGGTCATCCCACACAGTCGAGTAAGTGGCGGGGAATGGGGAGGTTGTGGAGTGGTTCAGATGCTCTCGATCAGAACCGGTAGCATGTACTTCTATACAATGCCGTCTGTACTGTCGTATACAAAACATGGATGATGACAATGTCATGGATTAGGATGTTTCAGCCCGCATCGGTGAGGACACGTTCATGGCGCAGCTCGACTCGCCGCACAAGCAGCCGGCCCCGCCCTCCAGAGTCCCGCCCCCTGTGGCCAAGGCTGCCGCAGAAGTGGTGGATCTGGATAGTGATGGTGAGTGGGTGGTGAGAGGTTAATTGCGTAAGTTTGTTTCAGATTCCTTTGACCAGACGGTGGTGTGTGCTACATCTAAGCCGCCGGCTGTCAAGGCCCAAGCCCCGCCTCCGAAGACCACGCCCGCTGCCAAGCCGCAAGCCCCGCCTCCGAAGACCACGCCTGTTTCCAAGCCGCAAGCCCCGCCTTCCAATGCCATGCCCGTTTCCAAGCCGCAAGTCCCGCCTGCCAAGACCACGCCCACTGCCCAGGCCCAGTCGTCCGGAAGGGGCACATTCACGCAGGACTCGTTCTTTGACGACGAGGTGATCACTCCGGTGGGTAAACGGAATCTTTTCCTTCTTTGTCGCAAGAGTAGTGTGTCGCTTGAGTACGATGTGGTATTTCAGAATCAGAGCGCTGGCAGGACCACCACGTCAGCCGCGTCCAATCGGGAGAACAATGGAGGGGGAGGAGGGTTCTCGGATGGTGAGTGATTGTGATATTTCCGAAACGGAGATTTCGAAGAGACTAAACACGTTGCTTTGAGATTCGTTCGACGACGACCTGGAAGTGGTATCGTCGGGGAAGGGGAAGGAGGGAGGAGGAGGAGGAGGAGCGGGAAGAGGAGGAGGCAAGGCCGCCCCGCCCGCCAGAGCCACGCTGTCGGCGGTGAACAGCGGACGGGGTGGTGTGTCGACTGCGGGTGAGTGTGCAGTGTCTTCAGCTTCCTTTCCCTTTGTTGTTGTGTTGTAGTTCAAGTGTATCATGTGACTGATTGTGACTGATCAATCGATTAAACGAATTCCTGATTAAACAAATCAATTTTCTACTGCTGCCTGATGGTGTGATTGATTCAGTGACCCCGAAGACTGCCTCGACGAGTGTTGCGAAGACGCCGCAGACTGCGCCGCTGCAGCAGAAGAAGCTGGGATGGAGCTCGGGAAGTGAGTTGTTTGTTTTGTGTTTTGATGTTTGGTG
>CAWZYM010000515.1:0-37951 GCA_963966185.1 Rhabditoides inermis | reverse complement strand
AACGGAAAAGTACGGGATGAAACCCAAAGAAGTGATACAATATAGAATCCACTCACAATGGTGCAACTAAGTCGTGCAGGCGTCATACCTGACAAGGTCGATCTATTGCGGAACCGATACGTCATCGTTGAGACAAATCGAAAAACAAGTCGCGAACGCGATACAAAGTATATAGTTTCCCTAGAAGGCCGACTCCGCAAGAACCAAGTTTCGAGTCGTTTCATATAAACAATTCGACAACACATTGCAACACGGGGGCGGCAACATGGGTGAACAATCAATTATGCATATCCAATCACTTACCTAAATTTTTCATTAGTTTCGAAGCAGCAAACCTGTAGACGAAATCAGTGAAGATGATGTTGGACAGAATAGCAAAACTGCGACAACAGTATGTCGAGTTTGATTGACAAACAAGAAGGAACAGCTACAAAATAAATAAACATGCCAACAAACGCAATTGCTTCGCTTATCGAGTAACCTATTTTCCCGCGCAATTAATACACACTTGCTGCGTATTCACATGTTATTAGAGCTGATATGCAGCATTGGAGAGTTTGAAACGAAAAGGCGCGAAATTTTGCAGAGTTATATTCGGTGCATTATGATAACAATTATGTGTTTTTTTTTGAACGTGAAACTTTGCAGGGAGTGCCGTACAGTGTCGGGGAAGGTCTGGGAGAAACCCGCATATCGATAACTCATCTCGTTTTTAAATCGAATCTCAAAGCCCACACAGGAAAGTGTGCTGTGTTGTTTCGGATCTGCTTATACACTTGTATTTATGATCTCGTATCACGTCAGAGAAGGTTCTTACATACTCATTTACCGCTGCATCTCTCTCTCTCTCTCTCTCTCTCTCTCTCTCTCTCTCTCTTCTCTCTCTCTCTCACTCACTACCCGCATCCAGCACCTTATTGGTTATGTGGGCTTTTATAATCGATTTGAAAACGAGATGAGATATCGACATGCGGTTTTCTCCTAGACCTTTCCTATCACTCTACGGTACCCCCGGCAAAGTTTCACGTTCGAATCTCATCCCAGTCACTTTCTGGGCCTCAATCCATTTCAGACAAAGTGTCGCCTTGAGGACAATGATCACTGATAGTATCAAATCACACCCCCGTAGAAAAATAATGCGTCAATCTCACTTGTCACCCTCGAAACTGTCTAGAACAACCTTTCAATAATCTCCCCGGGAGGATGTGTGACTTTCAATCTACAGTAAACCAGTACCAGATACAGTAACCCGATATCTGGACCGGTCCGAAACGGGCCCGGAATTCAGATAGAGACCATGAAATGGGTACCGCCAGACTCGGACAGGACCGGACAAGGTGCCTGTATATTCTTTTTCTTATGATTCTCTCTCTCTCTCTCTCCTTCTCTCCTTCTCTCCCTCTCTCTCACTACTCGCGACCGGATTCTTCTTTGTGAGGTGCGCTTATGAGATACGATTTGAATATATAAGATGAGACATGCAGTTCTTTTTCTAGACCTTTCCTATCACTCTACGGTACTCCCTGCGAAGCTGCACGTTCATATATTTTTCCAGTCATTTTCTGGGCCTCAATACATTTCAGACAGCTTGCGCACCCGTCTTGGTGGATTATTATAAAAACATGGCCATTTGCACAGTGTTTCATGCTTTTTTGCTGCACTTGTTATTACGCATTGATTTGTTGTTCATTCGAGCTTTATATTGTTGTCAGATTTTATCACAATGTTACAATTGTATTTTGTAGGTAATGCTTTCCCTGATGATGCCATAAAGGCGAAACGTCGGAATAAAAACTGTTTCTATCGCCGGTACATCGGCTGAACACCACACCTCATCATATGTTTCATGCTACTTCCGAATATTAGCAAAACTTTTCCGGAATAGTAGTTTGAAATAAATTTTGACACTCAACGATTAGACTACTCATAGAAATGACCTGTCAACAACAGCAGCGTGGCCGAATGAATAGTGAGTTAGAAAGTTAGAACATCGAAGATGCGCGACTCTTGATACATAAATCACAACGAGGACTGACGAAGAGAGCGAAGCGAAACTCATAGAAATGACCTGTCAACAACAGCAGCGTGGCCGAATGAATAGTGAGTTAGAAAGGTTAGAAATGATCATCGAAGATGCGCGACTCTTGATAAAATCACAGCGAGGACTGACGAAGAGAGCGAAGCGAAAAGTCTATAAATAAAAAGGCGGAGAAGAGGTGTGGGAAGCGGAGAGCTTTGAACTCTGGCAAATCTCAAAAACAGTGGCGAATGATATGGTTGTGGGTAGCGGGAGGGAATCTGGCGGAAGCAGCATGAACCCGAAAAAAGGCCCCGTGATAGATGGACGGACAGGGCTGGTAATGAGAGTATGGAGAGGGGGGATATACAAATGAGTAGATCGCATCGCTCCCCGTATAGCATATCCATCACTGAAAGGATGGAAGAGAGGAGACGGTGAAATGATATTCGAGCAATGAGGGCGAGGCGCGGGTAGCTATAGGCACCTGGCGCGGTTCTTTGATGGGGTCCGGAATGTTGCGGAGATTGCTTGTGCACTTTTGCTTTTTCGCTCACATTGATCTGATCGTGCGAGAAGTCATTAATAACATCCGCGCTGTTCATTTCTCAAGGTAAGAGTGGCAGAGCGAGAGAGAGAGAGAGAGAGAGAGAGAGAGAGATTGTGCGCAAAAAAGGTGACAACCGCACGTGGCTGTGCACTCTGTGCAGAAACTGTATGCGACTTTGACATTCAGCTGAGTTGAGATTACCGTACTCTGGGATACGGTAATACGGTACCTCTCGCCTGGTAGGTGCCATTTTCGAGTCGTATGCTCACTCGCTGCTGTTTACGACGCACACTGTTCCATCGCAGCATCTGAAACAATAAAAAAAAACAATATTAAATAATTCTTTTTATACGAATCACAACTTCTGCAAGAAGAGAATGTAATACATCTCGAACACTACTGTAAAACTGGAGAGATAAAGCAGAAATAGAAATAGAAGGAGAATCAGAGGGGGGTGAGGTGATTCGTGATGAGATATTCGCGCCCCAATTGGGGAGTCAGTGGGAATTGGCGAGTAGGTGGGATGAGTGGCAGCAATACGTGCGCATTTCCAAAAAGCAGGGAAAAAGCATCAAGAAAAATCACTAGTAGAAGTAGAAAGCTATTTTCAAGAAGCAACGGAATGATTTGCAATTTGAAAATGTTCGCAAATGAAATTGTTTTGCAGCCAAAACATCTTGGTTTGCGGACAAAATTGGTCGATTTTGGCCACATTTTGTTATTTGCGCAAATTTTTGTTAACTTTCCGTTTGCATCATGAAGATAGCTGAAGTAGAAAGTTTATCTCGAAACAAGTAGCACATAACAATTATGTAGGTTACGGTAAAATACAGTAATGCCAACGCCTACAGCGAGTCCCAATAACACGGATTGAAAAAAATCACTACATAGAACTTATTTCCAATTTCCACAGTGAGACTGAAATGTGCACAGATGGATAGCTGTGTCGTGTGAAAATTATGTTGTAACAATAGAATTTCATAGTTATAATAATTCGATAGTTATAATTTATAATTGCGGAAACTTCCGGGACGATGAGTGAGTTTCTTCGCCCGCCGCTCGCCACTCCCCACTTCCCACGCCTACAATTTGAATCGAAAGAAGAGAGAGAGAGAGAGAGAGGAGAGAGGAGGGAGAGAGAGAGGGAGGGAGAGGCGATCACATCCGACAAAACCAGTAAACTACAATTCGTGATCACGCATCACGCACGGTGAGTGGACAAGCTCTGCAAAACACTGAATCGCTCCTAGAACATGCACAAAATGTCTTCGGAATGATTGGAATGTCTTGCTATCCCACTGTGGAATCGTCACTTTCGAGTGTGTGAGAGTAACAGAAGACACGAGTGACGGTGGAAACATTGAGTTTAGCTGGCTCCGGATTACGGACGGTAGAGTGTACAGCAAACGGGCATGCACCGGATGTACCTGAATGAGAGTTGCGCCCTGGTCATCTCTCTCTCTCTCTCTCTCTCTCTCTCTCTCTCTCTCTCTCTCTTACTCTCTCTCTCCCTCTCCCTCTCTCTCTCTCCGCTTTTCCACGCCCTCCCTCCTTTCCCATTCACCCCGGATTACCCTTGCTTCTTTGATAATCGTAAGCCTCTCAATTGAAAACGTATTAAAAAGTGTTATCCTGGCTGCCTCCCAGCGAGTGCAGAAAAAAGGGGGAGACGGAAAGAGAGAGAGAGAGAGAGAGAGAGAGAGAGAGAGTGCTGTGTTGTTTCGCATCTGCTTAGGCACTTGCTGTCTGCGGCACCAAATCGTGGTGACATGGTTGGTCTAATGTGAGATCCGATAAGATCACCGATTTGCTGAGAGCAGCCGTGATTACTACACCACTATAATGTCATATTGTGATGTGATATGATAAAGCCAGAGACCACTATGAAATGTCATATGCAAGCGAGAGCGATAAGTACTTTACAGTCACAGAACAACACGAGTACTTAGCGAGTTGCCGGCTTCAGATGATGTCGCATTCGACGGACGTGAGTGTCATATCACCAGCGAAATTGATAGTCCACACTCCTTCGCGGCACGCCATCAGCGCCTGGACAGGGCGCCATATGTTAAACATCCTCACAGTATCTCTCGCACTCCCGCGCAGACCCTGAAACACACACATACAACCGCATCATCACTCATTCCGCCAACTATTATGGGACACAAAAATCGAGCAGGCAAATCCCACAAGCACACACTGTTTCTGTCCTTTCACCTGACAGTTGCGCTGTCCGAAAATGTTCACTGCCACGCTTTACACTTTTCTCACAATCGTATTATCAAGCATCGCGCATTTTGGCAATGTAAGGTGGAATGTTAAGCTATCCTAGATTAACACTCTGGGGTCGAAGGAGGACTATGATACCACATCATTTTCCGAAATGTGCTACCTGCATTGTCAAGGTGGTCCCTGACCTACCTGCATTGTGATGATGCTCCTCTGGCCTAGGTGGTATAGGTTGGCGCCGCAGGTTATTAGCTTCACATGCGTGTCGTCGCCACTCTGCAATTCGACTTTTTTATTCCCGGATAGTTGTACAGCGCGCCTCACAGAGTGAGCGGCGCGCGCACAGGCCGCTCCGCGAGTGAATGGGCGCGTAGCGATTTCAATAGAGAAATTATCGCGCTCTAGCGCTTGCTAGTAGTTCGCAATGGAGCTCGCGCGTCGCGTGCTTGCGGAGGCGGTCTGCGCGCGCCACTGTCCACTGTGCACCAATTGTTCTCAGCCTAAAACGAGAACAGAGCCCTGGATTATAACGACTGTGGACTGTCGTATGTGGTGTGGAATGTTTGAAATAGGACACGCATCACCATTAGCACGTACGCATCAACTGCGACAACGAAACGGCGTTGTATCTCTGTACTTTACCGTATTCTACCGTAATTATTGTAATTATTGTGAATTGTGACTCGTGATGTGTGTAACTCGCCGGCGCATCGGCAAAGGTGAGGTCGCCGGAGAACGTGATGTTGTCCATGCTGCAGCCGGAAGCTGGAGGCATCGTCGTCGTCGTTATTCCACTAATCACCTCTCTTTTAAACAGTACTCTCTCCGCGTTTCTGGCGGGAACGTGGGGAGAGAGAGAGAGAGAGAGAGAGAGAGAAAGAGAAAGAGAGAAAGAGATAGAGAGATAGAGAGATAGAGTGAGAGAGAGGCTTACCTGGGATCAGGTGAGCCGCTGCACGGCACCGACCAGTCGGCACGATCAAAGTACGAGAAGGCGAGTGCTGTCGAGCACACGCCGAGCAGAATCCAACACGACCGCATGCTTCTATCAGCTCGTCCTGTTGTCCTCCGAGCCCCGCAGCACTCCTTATAACCTTATAAGCCACTTGTCGGATCACCGAGGCTCACGTGCATTGTTGGAATGTCGCGCGAGGGTGTTTCATCAAAAGGTGTTTACAGTTATGCATTGTCAGTCCCGACAATTTTATGGTCTCTGCCGCTTGCTGCCATAACAATGCAACTCGATCTCGCGATTTGAGCCAATTTATGATATGCCACGTATTGACTCCTGAAATGGATACCAAAAATCTTTTTTTAATCAAAAATATAGAGTTTAACAAATTATAAATTAAATATCATGTATTTATCCAGAATCGCATTTTTATGTATACTGTACACAAACAGCAAAAGAGGTGTTCGACTAGCGCTGGGGAAATAGATCAGTCTATTTTCGGCGACCTTCGGTGACGATACGTCGCCATTTCTTCTTTGCATCGTCCTTCTTCGGAAGTTGCGTAGCGGACGTAAAATCATCTTCCCACGTTTTGTAAGATTGTCGAGCAGCATTCTGACTTACAGTTGATAGTCTCCTTTGCCCATCTGTAACACTGTAATCGTCGAAGAAACGTTCCGCGAACCTCCTTTTCATCTGCTACACTTCTTGCACGACGTCCCTCATGCGAGTCATCTGCTGAATTGTGGTGCTTCGAAGCTCAAACAGGACAGTACTCAAACGCATGCTTGTGTCGTTGGAAAACGGCCCATCCGCTCTGGATGCGACTGGTGACCTCATCCCATCCCTGCCGTCTTTCTCACAGCTCACTCAGCAGCCTCGCCTGGTAGATCAACTCTCGTGCGTGCATCGTTCTCGTTTGCACTTCGGTGCGCGTTCAAGTTCTCAATTGGCGTTAGCAGTAGTTCAGACGCGCATTGTAGGTTCTGCATCGATTGCTCGCAATGTTTAGGTGACTCGAAAGCCAGAACAACATTCGCAAAGTAATAAGGAAACTGGAAGCGCAGACATGTCTTCGATTTGCGGAAGTATACGATAAATCAGCTTATACGAATGGAATTCACTTCATCGACAGTCAGTGCTCACTTCAATGAACCTAAAACCTATACAAATAACGCATACACACCTAGATGGCGCATGCTATTCAAATTTGGGAAAGCTACGATGGGACTGGAACACCATCTCGCTACCCAACAGTCTCAGCTCATGTCAAAGGGTAGCCACTAACATTGTGAGATGTGAAAGAAACTGTGGGGGGGGGGGGGGTGTTTAGGAAGGCACGATTTTCCATGAGATCTTTCACGCTCTCGGATTCGTGCACACTCACAGCCGAAACGACCGCGACCACCACATTCGCGTCGTCAAAGAAAACATTATACCTGAGGTGTGTGGTTAGACATCATGTGATTCACGTTACCATTTAGTACTGGTCACAATTTATTTCCACAACCACAAACAACTCGATGCCGTATGATTACGGAAGCGCGCTGCACTATTCGAACCGAGCGTGAGTTGAACCAGTCCGAAGTCGACGATCAGTCATTGTCAGCGGCTCTCTGAGTGCTGCTCACGTCGCGGTCTATCCCATCATTGACCTGTACGACTTCACCATCGGACAACGCGAGGGCCCGTCGTTCTACGACATCGCCGCGGTCAACAGCGTGTACCGCTGTTCCGGTACGAAGTAGCGCAAACACTCGATTTCTAGACACCAAACTCGACGAGCCTTTTTTCGCGGGGTTTTTGTAGCAAAATGAATGCCTAGATTTGTGTCGGTCAAAACGCTTTCACAGCGATCTCATAATCTCGTAGTTCTTATTAATTAAAAAAAAACCTATGGATAACAGCATCGTTGGGCAGGGTGAATCTCTCGGGGACACCTTTACCGCTTACCTTTTTAGATAAATCTATTATAGATCACTGCTACTCGAACGCGCGCACCGCCAAGTGTGAGAACGGCGGCTACCCGCACCCGAACGACTGCGAGAAGTGCGTGTGTCCGCGCGGCTTCGACGGAGTCACGTGTGCCGGAATAGTGAGTAGATCACGCGGTTCACTCACTCACACTACTCACACGCGTCCACAGGAGAACGGCGGACGGAAACTTACGGCGACCGAAGCGCTGCAGCACGCCACACTCGACGCTGGCACGACGTATTGGATAGAGGTGGGCCTTCGTGTTCCGAAGGAACAGTCTCGAAACGACAAACGTTTTACTGTCCAGAAATTATGTGGTTCCGCCATCACTCCATTCCGGAAAAAAGTGCGCGCGTGAAATTTCTCACTCGATTTTGATGCGTGTGATATCGTTGTCGATCGACTTCTAGCCGCCTCGCACTCTATTCATTTCTCTTTACTGGTGGCAACTGATTTGCCCACTTACTGTTTTTCCAGGCGCCGTGCGGCAAGCAAGTGCTGTTGACGTTCGACGAGCGCGAATATGACATGACATGCATGGAGTCGTGTGAGGAAGGATACTGGAACGTGAAACTCGCCGACAACCCCCGAGAGTCCGGATACAGGTGCGCGTCTTATATATCAATCAATGGTTCATCCGGAACCGATTTATCTGATTATGACAACACAATCATGATGATATGAAGCATACAGTAATGCCTACTTAGAATTTAGAATGCTGTATTCATGCATAGGTTAACGCCGGAGAAAGACAGGACGAGGTTAGTGGCGGGAAGAAGATACTTGATCGCTAATCTTTCCTGGTCCATTAGAGTACCGTTCTTGACGTGTAGAGCTCCCAGTTTGCCTTTGCTTTCATGCCTATTGGTATCTCCTCGCGCCATAGCTGCTTCCACATGAAGGTACTTCCCGCCGCCTCACTGGTTACTCGGGAAGGATTCTTGTCGATAACCGATCATTCAGCGGTGGCGGGGTAAAATGAAGACCCGACCGCACGCCGCGGGGAAAAGAAGAAAGAAGTCTTATATATACATAGTTCGGACAGTAGTCGGCTCCGCCATTCCGCGCGTCCGCCACAGCATTTGAAAATCCCGCGCGCACGAAAATGTGAATCGAATCGCGCGGGTTCTCTCTCCATCGATTTGCAGCCGCTTTGCACTCTCACTCGATTCTCGCGCGCTAGAGTGGCGACTGATTGGTCGACCTACATCATATTCACACAGGGTCTGCTGCCGTAGTCAATTCGGCAAACCTATCTACTCGCAGAAAAACATGGTTGTGCTGTCGCCAGGACCAACGGTCGGAAAAGTGGCTATCACATACAAATACGGTGACTATGCACCAACTTTCGTAAACAGAAAATTTGTTTCAGACTGACTTCCGAGAGCAGTCAACTCAAGTAACCTTCAATATTAACCATACATTATTTGGAAAAATAAACTGCTTGCATTCGGAAAATGAGAAACGTGAAATCAGAGGAACGAAAGTCGGGTCGGTGTCCATAAAACATGTGACGAAAATCTCACATCCTGAAGACAACTGAAGACAACCTCAGGTTGTAATGGTATCACACTCACGATTCACATTCATCCACAAATATGTCCCTCCCCACGGCCCGGCCGTAGTGTCACTCATTTGTTCACTGGCCGGTGAACTCAGACGCACGCTACGCATCAGTTCCGCGTGGTTCAAGCAATTCAGCAAAACTTGTGCCGGCGAAAGGAATCGAACTGACCGCGCTGGCTAGCCCTTAGGCTAAATGATCATGACAGCGGTCTCGCAGAAATCGACTATGACGATGAGCTTGATTTTCTGTGACATAGGAGACGCGTTGTGTGTGTCGCGTGCGTTTAAAATCACGCAAATCAGTGAACGCGCGCCGGGTCGCGCTCCCGCACGCTGCTTAGTATAAGTACCATGTACAAAAACAATTCTTTGCTCCTTTTCATGGTCCACAACAAGATCGAATCAGACAGGAGAACAGTGGAAATATGTATGATCTCAAATCACAACGTGGAAGTCATCGCCTTCGATTCGGTAGTTCGTGCTCTTGTATGTATTCGGGTGGAGTTTGGCCTGCGCGCGAGTGTGACGGTAGATGCGGTCAGAGAGGGCAGAGCTGGAAGGGAGTGGAGAGAGGGAGAGAGAGAGAGAGAGAGAGAGAGAGAGAGAGAGAGAGAGAAAGAGAGAGAGAGAAAGAGAGAGAGAGAAACTCACGCGTATGACCGTGTATTTCCCAATCTGGCGAGTCTCTCCATGTACCCTTGCTGATCGTCACCCAGTTTATGGAACATTCGCAGAGGAGTGTCCGATGAGAGGAGGGAGCTGGAAGCATTCTCGGTTTAAGTGAATTCAATCAATCAATCGTTTGTCCGGAGTCGTTATATCTGAATATGACACGACAAATAAGTGAATTGCTCCAATGAACGCGCTAACCAAACCATCTCTCATGCGTGCAATATGTACATGAATAAGCGACTAAACATTTGTGATTTGATTTGTGTGGTCTATTGTCCCCCCCACCTCTTTCTCTCATCCTCCCAGTCTGCCATCTCCTGTGCACTAGGTATGCGACAGCCACCGACAACCAGCGACAGTGCGAACGCTATCTGAAAGTGCATCATTCGCAAATTTGCATTGCTGGTTTGACTGCGTACAAACATGATACTATATGAGTTTCGTTATTTTGCATTTTGTCCACAGGTATAAAAGCGGCCGCCGGCATCCATTCGCCAAGGCTCAGTCCGCCCATCCGGAAATATCAACACCCAGCCGGGTACCAAGATCGTCTTCAACGCCCCTACGATGACAAGCACACCTACCACATCAAGGTGCGTTGTGTGGATGTTAATTGATATTAATTGATGTCAATTGATCAACGTGATTAGTTTAGATCACCAACGCCGGAGGTCGCTGTATCGGATGGGCCATCAAGACCACCAACATGAAGCGCCTCGGCGGCGATCCGCCGTGCGGAGTGCTCGACTCCGAGAAGGCTGTTCTGATGGCCGTCTCTTGCGACGCGTTCCAATGGTCAGGAAGACACCAACAACGACCGCACCACCATCGAGTGGATCAACACCCCCGACGGCGCCGCCAAGACCTTCCGCCGCGAGTGGTCCAGGGCGACGGAATGGTCCGCCGCACAATACAACCCTTGAATTGTGATTTCCAGTTGACGCAATAAATGTGTGTTTTCGAAAACTTGACTCTTGTTACTTGTGGAATTTGGAAAAAGAAATCCAACCAACCGGATTCGAACCAGTGACCTAAGGATAGCTGCGAACTCTACAGTCCTCCGCTCTATCAACTGAGCTATAGTTGGCAAGCGTTAGCGCGGGTTATCTCACGTGAACATGCCACGCATAGCGAATGGAAATAGAGAATGTACCTGTGCTTCGAATATCGGGAATGGGATGACTGTCCATGGAAGACCAATGAAGAAAAGTGATCGAGGGTGAGCAGAGTGTATACAGTGCTCGTAGAGAGAAGTCACAACACGACCCGACTCACTAGTCTGAACGTGACTCGTTATTGATTGACTATTGATTATTACTTTACCTGCACTATGGTATCATCGAGGAATGGGAACGTGTACTTGTATCCGGTGCATAAGATGACGTCATCGACTGTGAGCGTCGTTCCATCAGACAAGTGAATCGAGTGGTCTTCGAGAGAAACGACAGATCTGAAGGAGCGTTTGGAAATCCGTTTCCCTTGTTTCACTCACCTCTCTTTCTCGATCTGCTCCAGATTCTCTGGCATATTGGGGAGCACGATCTTGCCTCCGAGTAGATAGACCTGAGATCGTCTCAATGTCGTTTTGTTGTCGTGTTTTCCTGTCTTGTCATGTTTGTACATTCTTTCTTTCTTCTGCACGAGTTTTAAAATAACCCGTATCCGTATAATATGCTGCACATCTCAACAGCAAACTGTCAGAATTTCGGTTGAAACCCGGATCGACAGAGAATGTCAAAACATCTGTTCAAAGTGGCAAAAAGACTTGGAGTCTCGTCTCACCTTGTCCGCAGTAGCAGCCACTTGCAGTGCGATGTCGACGCCCGATGGTCCCGCCCCGATCAGCGCGACCCGCCGGTTACGGTACGCAGTGGCGCTGCGGTAGTCGTGACTGTGGATGCATGAACCTAGAATGATGGTTACGGTAATTACTGTATGTGTACGGTACCGTTGAATCTAGAAGTGTCGATCGGCATGTGCGGAACAGTGTAGTGACCATTGCATACGAAGACTGCGGTGAAGAGAGAGGAGGAGGAGGAGGGAGTGGTCACCTGAACAGTACTCCATCTGCCTACTCGTGCACTTTGAAGTACCGTGCACTGACCGTTTGTCTCTCTTGTCGTGCGCGCTACTGCAGCAGGTATACTGCGAGAGAATAGAACTATATATTATCTACGAAAAGTACTTCCGTGAAGAGTAACTGATCAATTCATTACATATGATCTACGTATAAATACAAATAAGACTAACATGATCGGAGAGTACTGACATAGTGCACACATACAATGATCAATGAGTCTTGGTGTGATACTGGCGCACACGCTAAACCATCACATTCGAGAGGTCTGATATAGTTCTATTCTCGCAATAAGTTGCGCGCGGTGGGGTAGATCAGAGGAAGACGGAAAGTCAGCTCTCGGTAATAGCGCGCAAAACAAGAGAGTCAGACGGTTATGACACCGTATTTCGGACTGCAAGCGAGGTAGATCGAAAACTATCGCTCTGGCGCATGCTATAATAGAGTCCACTCACCCTCCACAGTCCACCCTCCGGTCGCACACTCTCCACTCGAGTCGACATTCGAAAGCAGACAAAGGAAGGGATGGTGGTCTGAAAAGAACACTTGTTGAATGTTTTTGTAAGGTTATGCAAACACCTTCGTCGTCCGTTTTTACAACCCGAGATAGTCTGGCACCTGTGGCCGTAAACTGCACACGCCTACCATGCAACAGACTCACTCTGCCAATGGCAGAGAACGGGAGGGGGAAGGGGTACGAAAGGAAGGGAGGCGAGGGGAGATAACACTCACTCTCACTCACACATGCAACCCTACGCTGCCGCCGCCGAGGCCCCTCTCAATTCAACACGGACTACATGGACAACCGGTGAGTCTCTCTCTCTCCCTCTATCTCTCTCCCCCTCTCTCTCCCTCTCCTCTCTCTCTCTCTTCCAATTCCAAACCCTCTTGCATAAAGTACGCTTCTCTAGTGGAGCAGGCTGTGTACGCGTATCTCTCTCGGGCTCTGGAGGAGTGTTCGAGGCGGTTGGAAGCAGTGCGGGTGGAGGAGAGGAGACTGGACAGGGAGAGGAAGAAGATGGATTGACTGGCTGGCATCGAGAAGGAGGCAGACCAGAAAATGACAGCCGAGTGACTACTCGCAAGGGCGCCAGGCGGCGTCTCTTCTGCTAGACCACTGTTGTTATTGTACAATGTTTTTGTAAATATTACATGAATACTTTGTATTCCTCGAGATATCGCAGCACGTCTTCATGTCCCACGAAAGAGGGGAGATGAGAAGGAAAGGGAAGCGTGGAGAAGCGCATCACTTCCTTGGGGAATGAATGAATGAATTTATTACAGTAACAATCTGCGTCACACATCAATAATCAACGTTCAAAACCAAAGAAAAAGAGGATATCGCATAAAGCACGTGTCATCGTAGATAGAGGAATGGGATCACCCCGCCTGGATGGTGGGAGTGGAGCGGCGGAGGGAACCGCTTGCTACGCCGCGAGGCGAGCACAAGGCAAAACCATCCATATCATAACAAATCGCATGTAAATGCTATATCGGATATGAGATTTTTCGGGTTGGTGTTTATAGGAACAATGGGAACGTGATTGTAGTGAAAATGGTGATGTGGTGGGCGGGGGTCGGCGATTTCTCTACTGGGGTACCATGACACTTATTCAATTTGTGTACGTGAGCGTCTCGGGATCGTATAGTGGTATAGTGGAAGGAGATGTTCCGAAAGGTCGAAGTTCCAAATTCTTCCGAGAGGGCGCCGCCAGAAGGAGAGGACACAGCCGAGGCGGTGGATGAGCAGCGACACGCCAGACATTACATATATACAGGACATGGCGTTACAAACACTCAAAAAGAACAATACAAACGGAACGACACATACATGGAACATAAAGCACATAAACCAGAAACCTAATCAAAAGGTGCTCATGATTTGAGCTGCAAAATTTTTGTCAGATCAATACGGGACAGTGTTTTTGCAAAAATGGAATGCTTTTTACCGAATATGCGTGGGTGGGATTTGGACAAAGTGACAATGTATCTGGCTGTTCTCAGTGCAAAACAATTGTGTAAGAGTGTGGATCGAGTGGCCTTGATGTGTAAGGCAAATGTTTCGTGGCGACCACGGGATGGTTTGATTCGGAACAATGACGAAAAGCGAGTGGATACTAGTCCCTTGAACATTTTGTGGGCTAATATCAAGTCACTACGAGCGCGTCTTTCACTAAGGCTAATAAGGCCTAGCGTCTTGAGTCTGAATGAGTAATCGGGCATTGACTGTGGGTATGAGTCACACGGGTAAACTCGATAGAATACTATGCGGGTGAAATAGCGTTGAACACGTTCTAATGCGCGAATGTCTTTCATAAGGTGTGGATTCCAGACAGGGCTCGCGAATTCTAAGATGGGCAATACATATGTTTTGTACAACGTGATCAAAATGCGCTGGTCGTCTGTGGTGATGGATCGCAAAAGAAGACGAGCTCTGTTCATTGCTGACTGAGCTCGCACGCACGCATTAAGACAAGGGTTTGCAGAGGAATCTACTTGCAGGCCGAGATTGCGGATGCGTTCACTACTAGACAAAACAGTGTCACCTAGCGAGTACTCATGGGCAGGGTTGCCCCTTCCCAGATGAACCACACTACACTTGGAATCGGCAAGTTCTAACTGCCATAGTCGCGACCACTCTATTATATGTCTAATAGCGAGCTGCAAGGCAGCGTGGGCAGTACCCGCAGAAGCGCGATCATAGGAGATGTACAACTTTACATCGTCTGCAAACGCACTGAAGCGAACCCCTGGTGGGAGACCCGTTTCAATACCCGTCAGATACAGTATGAACAAAATAGGACCCAATACTGTACCCTGAGGCACCCCTGAGGGTGAACCGACAATATCAGAAAAACTTTCATTCACTCGTACCCTGAACATTCTGCTTGACAAAAACTCTTTCAACCACACTAGTATTGCACCTCTCAATCCAAATGACTCGCACTTATTAGCAACCAATTTTTCTATATTAACCTTATCAAAAGCCTTCCGGTAGTCGAAGTAAACAATGTCTGTGAACTTGCCGTCTGCGGTAGCACTTATCCAATCATTGAAACATACTAGCATTTGCGAAGTGACAGAGCGCTGGCTACGAAACCCGTACTGATCGTGTGAGAGAAGCGACCGGGACTCAAGAAACATAATCAAATGTTTTCGCACAATGCGTTCGATGATCTTAGAGAGAGCAGAGCAAATAGCTATGGGTCTATACGACGTGACTAGGCTAGAATCACCACCCGGCTTGAGAATAGGTGTGACATGAGCAGTTTTCCACGCAGTGGGCACTACTCCTTCACGCAGGGAGACATTGAAGATGATAGAGAGAGGTAGTGAGAAGGGGAGATTCGTTCTGTAAGAGAATTTTTTTCCATAATTCGTGAAGTGAGTTAGTGATTGTGTATCAACTATAATCATTCTTGTGCATGAAGAGAGAAATGAATAAGATACTTTTGGAATTGGGATCCTGCTGAAAAAAAATGTTCTGCATCAAAAAACGAATCTCAAGCCCTTGGATGAGAGAACAAAGACACGTGGAATACTCGGTAGACCAATACTCGGTAGGTCAGTCACGCACCGCATTCCCTCGTACATACTGCTATGGGTGCCGGTCTGCGAAGAGTACACCCACGTGCCGCCGATCCTGGAGCTCGCCTCGAACACGGTCACCTCCAGGCCCTGAAGATGCGTCAGTTCACTGAATCTGTGCCATGCTTGCGTACCTCGAGTGCGGCCATTCTGGCGGCGCATAGCCCGGCCGCCCCGGCGCCTATCACACAGATGCGAGCGGGCATCTGGGATTTTCTTTTTCTCGTTCGGATAATTATATTTATATGCACGTAAGAAAAAAAAAGTCAAAACGATAAGTAGACGCGGAGAAAACCAATCAGATTAGTAGTGAACAATTATCAAACACAGAGCGTGCAGAGTACGCGAAGGAACAGTACACACAGCTGACCTAGTGTGTTGCAGTAGTAGTGAGCGTCTCTCTCTCTCTCTCTCTCTCTCTCTCTCTCTCTCTCTTTCTCTCTCTCTCTCTCTCTCTCTCTCTCTTTCTCTCTCTTTTTTATCTCTCTCATCGCTGTCTTATCAATTTTGAGCGACGGCGCGATAACACAGAAAACGTAACAGAGATATAAAAATACACACGCCGTTTATATGATCCGACATTTTATCATTATCATAGAGCTTGTGCGATAGTTTGTTACCGATAACATGGGAACATCGAAACCATAACAAAAAGTAGGCAATATAAACGAGGTGTAAATGAGGTTTCAATTAAAATGAACAAGGAAATAATATGTTATACAGAATATCCACAATATATTGCTATTTGATATATCATCATGTCATACAGTGAACCGTTCATTTCGAACAGCAAAACCAGGACATGCCTCCACTGCGCTCCGCGAGGTATGGATATCTGAATTGTCATTTATGCACACCGACAACGAGTGAAGAATGCGATGACATGGTGCACTAACTCTGCGGAGATTCGCTGTTGCACTCTCGGGCGGGGCTCGAGCGAGACCACCGGGTCCTCGGTGGCGGCGGCGGAGAGGGGCACAGGAAGCGATTGCGGGGGTTCGGACGTGTCCTGAGTGGGTGAGTGAGAAGCGGAGAGGGAGGGAGAGAGAGAGGAGGTGAGAGTGAGAAAGAAGAAGGGGGGAGGGAGGGAGGGTGGGAGAGAGGGAGAGAGAGGAGAGGAGAGGAGAGAGAGAGGGAGAGGGAGAGGAGCGAGGGAGAGAGAAAGAGAGAGGAGTTGCAGAACGTACCACCAGCTCGAAGCCTCTGTAGTGTCCGTCGTTCGCGCCCGTCGCCCCGTAGTGGCGTGTGTCGCGCGACATTTGATCGGCGCAGAGTGAAAGCTGCGGCTGGGATGTATCGGCATATCAAATAAAATGGTCACTTACCTCAGCTCCCATCCAGGGATCCGCGTTCTGGGTCTGCTGATGCGACGCTCCTCTCTCTTCCTGTAGTGCATGAGGAGTGAGCACCGCACTGCGCGCCTCCTGTCGATTCCAGCGGTCGTGAGCCGTTTCCTGCCATGTACGCGACTCGTTTGTATGTCCACCCGCGTTCTTTACACCCGAGCTGACTTGTTGAAGACTGGGCGCCGTTTGCCGGTCACCGGTCGTTTGTTCGTTCTTTTCATCGGCGAGAGTCTCTTCGGCCAGCGCCGGTCGAACGTCGACGAACGAAGAAAAGCTAGTGTGTTGGAGACTGGGCGCCGTTTGCCGGTCACCGGGCGTTTGTCCGTTCTTTTCATCGGCGAGAGTCTCTTCGGCCAGCGCCGGTCGAACGTCGACGAACGAAGAAAAGCTAGTGTGTTGGAGACTGGGCGCAGTTTGCCGGTCACCGGGCATTTGTCCGTTCTTTTCATCGGCGAGAGTCTCTTCGGCCAGCGCCGGTCGAACGTCGACAAACGAAGAAAAGCTAGTGTGTTGGAGACTGGGCGCCGTTTGCCGGTCACCGGTCGTTTGTTCGTTCTTTTCATCGGCGAGAGTCTCTTCGGCCAGCGCCGGACGAACGTCGACGAACGAAGAAAAGCTAGTGTGTTGGAGACTGGGCGCCGTTTGCCGGTCACCGGGCGTTTGTCCGTTCTTTTCATCGGCGAGAGTCTCTTCGGCCAGCGCCGGTCGAACGTCGACAAAAGAAGAAAAGCTCGTGTGTTGGAGACTGGGCGCCGTTTGCCGGTCACCGGTTGTCTGTCCGTTCTTTCCAACTGTGGAAGTCTCCGTGGCCAGCGCCGGTCGAACGCCCAAGGGTGACGGAGAGGTGGTGTGTTGGAGACTGGGCGCCGTTTGCCGGTTACCGGTTGTCTGTCCGTTTGTTCCATCCGTGGAAGTCTCCGTGGGAGGCAGCGGTCGAACGCCGAAGGGTGACGGAGAGGTTGTGTGCTGGAGACTGGTCGCCGTTTGTCGGTCACCGGTTGTTTGTCCGTTCTTTTCAACCGTGGAAGTCTCCGTGGCCTGAGGCGGTCGAACGCCGAAGGGTGACGGAGAGGTGGTGTGCTGGAGACTGGGCGCTGTTTGCCGGTAACCGGTTATCTGTCCGTTCTTTCCATCCCTGGAAGTCTCCGTGGGCGGCGACGGTCGAACGCCGAAGGGTGACGGAGAGGTTGTGTGTTGGAGACTGGGCGCCGTTTGCCGGTCAACGGTTGTTTGTCCGTTCTTTCCAACCGTGGAAGTCTCCGTGGCCTGAGGCGGTCGAACGCCGAAGGGTGACGGAGAGGTGGTGTGCTGGAGACTTGGCGCTGTTTGCCGGTAACCGGTTATCGGTCCGTTCTTTCCATCCCTGGAAGTCTCCGTGGGCGGCGGCGGTCGAACGCCGAAGGGTGACGGAGAGGTTGTGTGTTGGAGACTGGGCGCCGTTTGCCGATAACCGGTTATCTGTCCGTTCTTTCCATCCCTGGAAGTCTCCGTGGGCGGCGGCGGTCGAACGCCGAAGGGTGACGAAGAGGTGGTGTGTTGGAGACTGGGCGCCGTTTGCCGGTCAACGGTTATCTGTCCGTTCTTTCCATCCGTGGAAGTCTTCGTGGGCGGCAGCGGTCGAACGCCGAAGAGTGACGGAGAGGTGGTGTGTTGGAGACTGGGCGCCGTTTGCCGGTAACCGGTTATCTGTCCGTTCTTTCCATCCTTATCTGTCCGTTCTTTCCATATCGCTTGCCAGTCACTCGGCAGGAAGTCTGACTGCGTCGTGTTGCCGCTGTCGTCAACTTCCATCGGCTCGGCGGAAGCATGGCTCGGTTTCGTTTCAGCAGCAGACGGCTGTGCTGTCTCGTCGAAATGCGAGATGCCGTTTTCCATGTAAATCTCGGCCTCCCGTCGCGTATCCGTGTCCGTGGAACTGCTTCCACTGAAGTCGCCCTCGACTAGTTTGGACATTTGGTTCGACTTCCATGCCACCTGCTCCTTGGCGGTTTCCTCCTCATTCTCCATTTCCTCCTTCTCCATTGCCTCCTCCTCCTCCTTCTTTCTCCTCGCCACTTCCCGGTCCGAATCGGTCGTCTGTCTTATGTCGATCGCCTCGTTTAGGAGGTTCCGCATTGACCTACGACCGAGGTTCTCGAGCACATGGAAGATGGAAGCGCACGCTGCGGCAGAGGTGCTGAAACAGAAAGGGGTCGAGAGAGAGAGAGAGAGAGAGAGAGAGAGAGAGAGAGAGAGAGAATCGTACCGATCGTGTTGCGGAGTTCCAGCGTATAGCTTGTACATGCCACTGCGCCAGTCCAGGTCCACTCTTGACGCATCGGCGTGCGCACTCCAGTTGGCGACCTTGATTGGATTTCGCTCTTCCTATCTCTCCCTCTCTCACTCTCTCTCACTCTCTCTCTCTCTCTCTCTCTCTCTCTCTCTCTCTCTCTCTCTCTCTCTCAAGATGTATGATGACTCGTTGTTGTGTTGATAAAATGACAACATATCACTGTGATCGTGATGTCATATTCAGCCATAACGATTCCGAATAAACACTTGAACTTGGAGTTGTTGAGGATGACATCATAGCAGACATCACAGCCGATGCGACTCACAGTGAGATTGGGATGATAGTAGGAGGAGCGGAAGTGCGAGTCGGTGAGAGCGATGAAGTGAACGCGATCGTCGCGGAACTCCTCCATCTGAAGAGACAATGGCAACAGGTCACCACCCACAACTCGCTATGTTTTGATGGAACATAGGCTTGTAGGCATGCCACTTGTAGGCATGCCCATAATAAGCCCTATCCAAAATTAAAAATCTCGAAGAGCACCGGAAGTGCCCTATTTAAGCATCGGAAGTTTACTTGCATTCTTGTGCGCGATAGGTCATTGCGCATGCCATCCCGAAATGCGGACAGTGAAACAACGGTTCGGCGGCCTAGTGGATAGTAAATTAATTCGGAAAAAGTGGTGACTAAGGTTGTGTCTCCGCCGGTGCAAAGTGTTTTGCCTAATTTGAAACACATTTTACGAGAAAAAACACACAAGTATAGGATCATATACAATTCTAACGGCGTATTCTAAAAGTAAGAATAAACTAACCTATTGAAAAAAAAACGAAATCCACTCATTTTTTTTATTTCTGATGTGAGGACTTGCGACAAAACTGTGTTTCAAACTTAGCAAACTCTTCGAGGTTTTTAATTTTGGCTAGGGCTTGGTATGGGGCATGCCTACAAGATTCCATCAAAACATAGCGAGTTGTGGGGTGACCTGTTGCCATTTGCTTGTGAAGAGACAATGGTGCTGATAGAGGGAGAGAGGGGGGAGAGAGAGAGTGAGAGCGAGAGCGAGAGAGGGGGGGAGATCGTACAACGTCGGTGATGGCTGCGCCGCCTGCCGAGTGGGCGACGACGTATACTCGTTGCGCCGCAATATGTCGGGAGATGTACCTGCATGAGGCTTTATAACAACTCAAAGGTAGTGTACCCTCTGAATCAAATATAAAAAGTATCATGAATGTGTTATCAATGTGTTTTCAGATTTTTTTATGTCGTTTATGGTTGTTTGTGATAAAAAAATAATGAAATTAAAAATTATCAAACATTTATTTTAATCCAACATGACACGCATATTTGCGCAACGTTGTGAGTTATGATTTTTAACATCATTCTACATATCTTACTGCGTTTAGCATATAATTTCCCATAAGCTGTTTTCGCCAGTTTAGTAGAAGAAACACATAGTAGAAATGTTATATAAAATAAGAATGACATAAGAAACAATATAAACACATGCAAATTTTTTGTCTTGAATGAAACAGCCGTTAGTGTGGTCAAATTGTGTAACTTCGTGCAGTTGTGCACACACCCCCGACTCAGGCAAAGTCGCGAACGCCCCGCGGGATTCCACGGTTTTTCGCGGCGCCCTCGCGTTACCCGCGGGCCTCCCGACAGTGCGCGGTACCGCGCGGGGATCCCGCGGGAGGCGCGAAATGCAGATTGAACCCGGCGGGATGGTTTCTGTTTTCGGGGATCCCGCGGGGCTTTCGAGGAAGTCCCGAACAATGTAACGGCGTCCTTTTCACGTTTAAATTTTGCGAACACGGAAGTTCTGCGATTTCATTCATTTCATGTTTGTATTGTTTATTTTGAAAATATTTGTTATTTTGTAGGTTTGTTGTATGTATATGGTGATCCGAGCACGCGGAGTGCTCCCGGCTGGCAGCAGTAGGCTAGTACGAGAAAATATGGAAGGTGCGTGCATGTTAAGTTCGAAGTTCGAATCTTGTTACGTATAACATTATTCTTGTTAAGATGCTGTCATCCTGACCTACTGGAGTGAAAGGAGGCGGGGCACATCGCGCTCGCCTCCCCGCCTCGTTCGCCAAGATCGCCTGAGGCTGACAAATGGCCCGCTGTACTCTCCAAAGGAGTGTTCCGGAGAAGGGAGAACTGGGAAACAGACACTGCTCGTCGACGACGTGGGCACGTAGAGGACTGTCGTCCAGTTCTTGCTCGTTAAGGTGTGTGTCGAAAAGAACTTGTTTTTCGTACATCACTTTATGTTTCAGGGAAAGTACGCTATGTGCCGGAAGGAGGCGGAGTGCAAATATTCTCGGCCGATGCCGACCACTTCGCGCAGATCGAGAGAAGGTACACGAGGAGAAGGTTGGTGGATGAAGGAGTGATATGAATTACGATCAATCTCTCCAGCACAAGTCTGACTGCATTCTTCTTCTCGCCGCGCACCTGTCGATAGGCTTCAAGGTGAAGCAGTTACGCCTCAAGGAGCTCGTGCTGCACCTCGTACAGGTAATGATTTGTCCATATAGATTGATATTGAGTGATTGGTGTTCAGGTCAACTTCGAGTCGAGCAGCAGGAGGAGTGCCAGTACAAGATCAAGCCCGCCATTTTCGATCCAAGCTCAAGAACAAGTTGTGCTCAAGAACAAGTCTTCGCCACCTCTCCAAATACTGTTACTTTGTGGTGCATTGATGTGTTACTTGTTTGTCGCGAATGAAATATGTTATCTATATGGTCGTTGGTGTATTTGAAAACAAAAATACAGGAGAGAACTACAACAAAGAAGTGACCGGATCAGTAGGCTGATAATGCTCTGCGCGGTTCCCGCGGGACTGTTACGCGGTTTACGCGGGAATCCCGCGCGAACCGCGCAGTTCTCGGGGCTCCCGCGGGGCGATCTCGCACCGCCCCGCGTTGTACCAGAGCGGACCGCGCATTCATCCCGCGGGAGCCGCCGATTCACCGCGCGGGGACCGCGAGGTTTGTCTTAGGAACTTATTAAAAGTTATTAGTTTCTACGATTTCTCACTCCAATATTCAAATAATTTTTTAAAACTAATTTGTTTCAGAATATATGTTTGCATCTTCATAATATACTTATTGAGTCGTAAACAATGACATGTTGTACCTTTAAAGGGAGTGTACCCTCTGGTTTTCGAAGTTGAGTTAGCATCAGGATATTGACATATGTCATAAATAGCGTACTTTCAAATGGGCACAAACGTGCACGGTGGTTTCTCCTTCCCGCCATTTGCGGCATATTGTCGAATTGATGAAAAGGTATCTTTTTATATATTCTCACATTCCGATGCTACAACTTCGAAAACCAGAAAACCTACACTCCCATTATTCATCGAAGTTCACTTATGAGAACTTGAAAAAACTGTTTGCACGTGGCGGGAATCGAACCGGCAATGTATGGTTCACAAACCGTGAACGTTACCACAACACTATAACGACATGTTCTGACAACCTTATATCGACGAGATGCGCACAGAGCTCAACTTTACGATAAGCATTTTGGCGCGAAGTTCGAATTCGCCTTACCAAGCTTCGCACGTGCACATTTTGGTAAGCGTGTAGGTATGTAACGAGGAAACGCCGTTCTTTCGCGTTTTCTTTGATTATTTCGTGTTTCTATGGGTCAAGCCATAAACCAAAGTCAAAAACTAAGCGCCTCTGTTGCTTTAATTTAATAATAACAATAATAATATCATTGTAACTGCTGACCTCTTCCACGCGTTGATAGCATGTTTCGAGGGAGTCGCGCTGTACTGAAATGGAAAAGTAACTATAGAAAATTTTTATTAAAAAATGTAAATGTTTAGCGTACTGGAACTGAGTGAAGTTTTGAATCACCTGTGCGTTTTGGTTCATGTTGAATATGACGACGCCCCATCCGTTGGTGTGTGCCCGCTCCACATAGGGAATCATAGAGCCCTCCGACAGAGACTCGTTCAGGATCAGTCTGAAACACAAAGGTGTGCGCGCTAAGCGCTGAGCGCTCCACATAGGGAATCGTGGAGCCCTCCGAGAGAGACTCGTTCAGGATCAGTCTGAAACACAAACGTGCGCGCGCCAAGTGCTGAGCGATCTGTCATAGTCCAGATCACTAAACAAAACGCTACAACCAGGATCAGTCTGAATATGCGAGTGCATTCCGGACACATGAAAATGTGCCGATAGGCTAAAGTAGCGGTCTGTCTCATCAAACTACATAGGTACCCCCGAAATGACTTCCATTTTTTTCCGAAAATCCTCGAACCACTTCGAAGAGACTGAGAACAGCTTTCTAATAAGCTGACGACACCTATGCTGATTCCATCACTGCGTCCCCACTGTCCGACAGTGGAGACGAGCAAATGGGTTTCGAAGAGACTGTGGATAGCTATTGCATCTGGTTGTGCGAGGGGACGGATGGATTGATTGATGTGTAGGTCTGTAGGCTACACCTCACCTGCGTCCCCACTGTCCCGCCCGCACCGCTCCACTGCCGTGCATCAGCACCAACACCACATCCTTCGTCTCATAGCCGTGGCTGGCCAGCACAAAGGAGAGGTCGCCCGGGTAGAAAGCGTCGTCCTTCTTAGGCGGACACACCTAGACGGACATGTAAGGGGAGGGAGAGTGGAGGAGAGAGAGAGAGAGGGTGGGAGAGAGAGAGAGAGAGAGAGAGAGAGAGAGAGAGAGAGAGAGAGAGAGAGACGCACCGGCGCCTCGTACAATCCGTGTTTCGTGCACAACATCTCATAAAGAGTCTCGGTCATCGCATCTCCCACTCTCTCATAGTGAGGCTGAGAGATGAACGAGAAGCGTGAATTGTCCTGGGGAAGGTTTTTATGAGGTTCATCGATCGATATATCGATTTTCCGAACCTTGATCAACCGCAGCTCTCCGCGATCGTTGAAATAGTAGCCAAGTTGTTCGAGAGTTTCCTATGTGTGCGGTTCATAAACTATATTAAGGAATTAAGGCGAGCTCATCGGACTCGATTACGTTTTTGCTGGAAAACATTGAGGCAGCCGGTCATAGATCGGCGAAGCGAACAAACAAAACGCGAAAGAACGGCGCGATACCCTGTTTTTCCACATGCTTACCAAACCGTGCACGTGCTAGATAAGAAGATAGCAAACTTTGTGCCAAAATCAAAAATGCTTATCGAAAATTGGAACGAAGTGCGGATCTCGTGGACATGCTCAAGCTTCGTGGACCATGCTATGACGGTTCGATTCTTGCCGGCTTGTCATACGTGAACGCACATCATAGCTCAACTCAACACATCATAGCTTCCCGGTATTTTCTGAGTTTTTTCAGTTTTTTTCCATGTTTTTTTTCTACGCTGAAAACACACGGAAAACGAAAAAAGTGGAGATGTAGTGATGGACGCAGCAAAAGATAAACACCCTTGATGAGTCTTTAAAGTCTACGGTAGTCTGTTACGACAACAACCCTAAATGGCCAAATATAGTTCTATGCTCGAAATAAGTTGCGCGCGGTGGGGTAGATCAGAGAAAGACGGAGAGTCAGCTCGCGGCAATAGCGCGCAAAACAAGAGAGGCAGACGGTTATGGCACCGTATTTCGAACTGCAAGCGAGGTAGAGGTAGATCGAAAACTATCGCTCTGGCGCTGACTATAAGCGTTCCCGTTCCCGTTATAGTCGGCCTGCAAATTAGTTTCACTTTTTTCGTGAGAGACATTACGGTGGTTAGACAACGATCAGATTCAGAACTCTTTGGTTGACGTTTTCGATTTGACAAAAGTTTGCGTGGGTACAGTTAAATTTGTCAGCGGATCCGAACCAGCGACTCGTGATCAGGCGAAACATCAATCAGTTGCGCCATAGAAACAATGTCAGCTGGCTGCTAATTCTGTACGACCTCACTGCGTTTATCGAAAAGAAATGACGGTCATTTCTTATCAATTTCTGGTGAAACGTAAGCTCGCGAAAACATGAAAGCTCTACCGTACATTCCTTCCCTTATTCCATTTGAAGTTTTCGTGCCCGGACCCACCTTGAAGGAAGCTAGTGGGTCTTTTCAATGTTTTGCCGTCTATACGTCACATGGTCATGTGAGAAAATCTGTGGAGTAGAGATATGAACGACAAAAACAAATCTGTTGTGCATTCCGTTTAGTATACGGTATATTCAAAGTAAACGATAATGTTTTCAACGAAAATCTGCTCCTTGAGCTACGTGCGAACCTATTATACTAACCCCTCGAGCTGTCACTTATCAGTCAGTTGTGGGTTTGCACACAGCGCCCTTTTTCAAACATGTGAAATCAACTCACATGATTCGGTTTCGTCCTCTTCCAAGTAGACATTCTGAAACAAAACAAACGTGAGCTTCGAAATGTGAGAGTAAACAAATGCGAATGGAGTTTGCAGGGTGGGGAACCAGTTGTATTGTGGAGTGTGGAGATCGCTGGCACACAAACAGATAAGACTATTTCTCAATTCTGATAAGACTATTTCTCAATTCTCAACATTTTCCAACAGCTGCGGACAGAGAGCGGAGCTATCCGCTATTATCACGTGTGAGTCACTTTTGTTGTGACCATATTCCATATTTCAGCGCCGCTTCCTTGGCATACTGTTACGGTCAAAGAGGGCGCACACGGGCGGAGGGGCGGGCGGAAAGGGGCGGGGAGCATGTCGTTTCTGAATGGACGAGACTGCGCGAACAGAGTTGCCGGTTTGTTGAGCACTACGACGATGTCTGAAAAGTGCAGAAGGGCGCACAACTGTGGGACATGCTCCGCCCCTCCGCCCGATCCGTCTATATCTCTTCCCCGGTATATAAAATATAAATATTCTGATAACAATGAAACTCGGGTAATTAGGAAATGACACCAGACACCACGACACCAGACACCAGACACCAGACACCACGACACCACGACACCATGGTGTCGACACCACGACACCACGACACCACGTTGTCGACACCATGACACCACGACACCACTTCACAAAACACAACTGCACTACGACCTCTCGTTTATATATAACTGAAAAAGATGCAGAATTTTTCGTTTTGTAAAGTGGTGTCGTGGTGTCGTGGTGTCGACACCGTGGTGTCATGGTGTCGTGGTGTCGACACCAGAGGGTCGTGATGTCGTGGTGTCTGGTGTCTGGTGTCATGATGTCTGGTGTCATTTCCTAATTGCCTGAAACTCGTGAAAATACTAAGGGACAACATGTCGTGTAAAGTTCTCTTAATCACTCAGTTCGCATTGTGGTTTACTGTAGTTTCTCTCTCATGGCCTTCGATCAATTTGCCGGAGAACTGTCGAAGAGGTGATATGTTGCTATTCCGGTAACGCTATCACCTCCTGCGAATCGTCTGTAGTTTGTAGCAGCCTCGTACCGGAGATACGGTCACGTAGCACGCTCAGTCCAGCCGCCTCGCCCGATCACAGTCACTTGCGACTTGTCCTATACTATTCTTGACACGCATTTGAATGTGATCTCATTCAATTCGGTTGTAGCTTGTAGAAGCCTTATAGATGCCTTGGAGACCTGCGAACACAGACGTATTTCATATTGTCCGAAATTTTATCATAATCAGTGAAGAAAAACACTACATAACTGATGTAATATTGTTGTAATATGATCATGAAAAAAACGATATCGAAATACGAAATCTCAATTATCTTTTGGGGTTCCTATAGTCTAAAGTGGTAGTGCGATATGCTACACATGTTTATCGTTTATTTACAGCAGAACCATGACTTTTGCCTTCTTCTTTCCTCTGGGCATGGAAGCCTGAAACGTCCATTATCTACCGACAACGAAAAGGCAAATGATTTCGATGAGAAGGTGTACTGACTCTGCGGAGACCCTCGATTGCACACTCGGACGAGGCTGCGCCACTATCGGAGCGGCGGAAGGCGGCAGAGATTGCGGAGGGGCCGACGGTTCCTGAGTGAGTGGTACGGAGAGGGGAGAGGAAGGAGAAAAAAAGAGAGAAGGAGGGAAGGAGAAAGAGAGAGAGAAAGAGAGGGGGGGACCAGAGCACGCACCACAAGCCCTCTGTAGGAAGCGCCCGTCGAACCATAGTCATGATAGCCCACGTAGCTCGACTGGTCCACACTCGGTTGGAGCTGCTGGAATGTATCGGCATATCAGGTGAGACGTCATCACTCGTACCTCAGCTCGCGTCCGGTGATCTCCATTCTGGTGCATCATAACGAGAGTCTGGTTCGACTCTCTTCTCTCTTCTAGTGGACGATGGGGAGTGGCGACGCCACTGCGCGCCTCCAGCGCCCTCGCACCAACCACTCGCTGTGCAACTCTGAAACGTCATTCATACGCCAACTTCGATGAAAACATGAATTCGGAGTGATAAAAGAGTACTGACTGTTCGGCGACGCGCTGCTGTTGCCTCGGCTGCGGCTGAGCCACTATCGGAGCGACGGAAGGCGGCAGAGAGAGCGGAGGGGCCGACGGTTCCTAAGTGAGTGGTACGGGAGAGGGAGGGGGGAGAAAGAGGGAAGGAGAAAGAGAAAAGGAGAACGAGGGAGGGAGAGAGATGGGGGATCGAAGAACACACCACAAGCTCTCTGTCGTAAGCGCTCGTCGAACCATAGTCGCGTATGTAGCTCGACTGGTCCACACTCGGATGGAGCTGCTGGAATGTATTGCATTAGGTGACATCTAGTCATACAGTCTTGACCTCATCTCGCGTCCAGTGCTCCGCGTTCCGGTACCGTAACTGGTGATGCGACGCCGCACTTTCTTCCAGCGGACTGTGAACATGCCGATTACCGGTGATTTGCCAATCCAGTGGCTTCGCAGTCTCTTGATCCGTACTCCAGTTGTTGGGGAATGTCTCGTGCCATGCACCCGGCCCGCTCCTTTCTTCATACTCTGCGCTCGCCGCTATCGTGGGTCGACTGTCGAAGGATGGAGGAATGCTGGTGTGGTTGGGCGTGGGCATCTTTTCGTTGAAAAGGAAAGTTCCCGCATCTCTCTTGGGCTCCACTTGCATTGGCTCCTCTAGACAGTCGTGGAACTGTTCTGTCTCTGCGTGACTGGGCCGTAGTCCCGCTGTCTCGTCGGTATTCGATAATCCATTTCCCATGTCGATTCGTGTCTTTCGTGGTGGTTTTTTTTTTCTCCGCTACAGTCCGCTGGTCAGAGCAGCGGGCTGTTACGAAATCTCCCTGCGCGACATGCTTCGGCAGAACCTTCAGTAGATCCTCGTTCGATGTCCATTCTGGCTCATCGCAGATTTTCTTCTCTTTTGCTGCTCTCTCCTCTTTCTTTTCCTTCTCCTGCTCCTCCCACTTTCTCCCCGCCCTCTCCTCTTTTCCGTCCCACTCCGACGTCGGTCTGATGGCCTCGTTTAGAAGGTCCCACATCGACATACTCCCAAGGTTCTCAAGAACATGGAAGATGGACGTGAACGCCGCTGCGGATGTGCTGAAATTGAAAAAAAGGTGAGGAGAGGGGGGAGAGAGGGGAGAGAGAGACAGAGAGCCGTACCGGTCGTGTTCTGGCGTTCCCGCATATAGCGTGTATATGTCACTGCGCTTCTCGACTCTCGATGGATCAGCGTGCGCACTCCAGTTGGCAACCTTGATTCGACAACAACATCATTAAACATTAGTTAAAAGTGAAGGTTGGCTTATGAGGATAGTAACTGATTGTCAAAAGGAATCAAAATCAAAATGAATCAGAGACAATATCATGATATAACTCAGAAACATTAATTATTTGAATGATTTACAAGCGATTTTTGCGGCTCTGCGGTCCGAGCGGCTCTGCGCGCCGCTGGATAAGACCCAAACGATCGGCGCTCCGCGCCGATCCTATTTCATTGTGGATTGTCATGTTAAGTTAAAAAATGTGACTATATTCGACTCACATAGAGCTGTTTATGTTTGCGGTATGCCCGGAACCACGAATCAGTGAGTGCGATGAAGCGGACGCGCTCGTCTTCTAAGCGGTCCATCTGAAGAGCAACTATTGAGAGAGAGAGAGAGAGAGAGAGAGAGAGAGAGAAAGAGAGAGAGAGAGAGAGAGAGAGAGAGAGAGAGAGGGAGATCGTACCACTTCGGTGATGGCTGCACCGCCCGCCGAGTGGGCGACTACGTATACTCGTTGCGCCGCAATATGTCGGGAGATGTACCTGAATAATTCGTAATAGTATACTTACATTTGTTTCATGTAACACGGAGTTGAACCCGCCAAGTACACTTTCTACAATGGCTGTCGCAACGTCAACCCAAGCGTGAGCACACCACTCCTCCTTCACGTCGGATCCCGACATGAAGGAACCACTGACAGATACTTCACGCAGACTAAATCCTTTGTGTTTCATCTCCGTTGTTGTATTCTTGATATCGGCAGTGAATCAATTCAATTTGTTTCATGCATCACCGACCTCTTCCACGCGTTGATGGCGTGGTTCTTTGGACTTCTGCTGTACTGAAATGAACAAGGGTAACAGTTTAGCGTGAACATGTATCCCTAGGCACTTTGCATTCTCGTCAATGAAATCTCACACATACATACACACACACACACACACACACACACAAACACACACACACACACACACACATTCACGATCGTCTAGGTTGGTCCTCAGTACAAAAACGCTTGAGGTGTGTTTACATAGATGGTAAGCTGGCTCGGATTGAAAGATCCATACCACGCTAGCTACTGTATTGAACGGCGCGGTGTGAGATTTGTGTAACTTGATTCTTCGAGTCTTGTGAGTCGTGTGATTTGATTCGTTTTCAGGTTTTCACCTCCTGCTCATAGTAGTTCAAGTTGAATATGACGACGCCCCATCCGTTGGTGTGTGCCCGCTCCACATAGGGAATCATAGAGCCCTCCGACAGAGACTCGTTCAGGATCAGTCTGAAACACAAAGGTGTGCGCGCTAAGCGCTGAGCGCTCCACATAGGAAATCATGAAGCCCTCCGAGAGAGACTCGTTCAGGATCAGTCTGACATTGACAACATTGAAACACACCGTCGATTTGCTACAGGCTTTGGCTACAGTCAGATGCACGCAAAGAGTGGAGACGGACAGTGACCAACGACCGCCAACGATCTCATTTCCCAGTGCCAACCAAACCATCTCTCATGCATTCAAAGTGTACATGAACATGCTATTCTGGAAAAACACTTGATTTGAATTGATTTGATTTGATTTGGCTACAGTGCTACTAGCGCTACTGGTTTACTGGTTCGGATAGTTCAAAACGCCTCCGAAACAGTTGCGCCTCCGCAACTGTTAGATAAACCTTACCTGCGACCCCACTGTCCGGCGCGCACCGCTCCACTCCCGTGCATCAGCACCAACACCACCTCTTTCTTCTCGTAGCCATGGCTGGCCAACACAAAGGAGAAGTCTCCCGAATAGCGGGAATCATCCATATTCACCTGGCACACCTAGATTGTCATATGTCATATATGGGGAGCGAGAGAGGGAAAGCGAGAGACTCACCGGCGCTTCGTACATTCCATGTTCCGTGCACAGCTTGTCATATAGAGCCTCTGTCATCGCATCTCCCACTCTCTCGTAGTGAGACTGAGAAATGAACAAGAAACGCGAATGATCCTGAATGAATGTTCACGATGTTTATCGATCGATATATTGATTTACCTTGAGCAAACGCAGCTCTCCGCGATCGTTGAAGTAGTAGCCGAGTTGTTCGAGAGTTTTCTGTGAATGTGCGGTCAACACTAGTTTTTGTTTTGAAACCCAACAGTAAGTTAGCGCTCGCACACAACGCACGAAACACAACGAAATTCATTGAATAACTCACATAATTCGGTTTGTTCCTCTTCCAAGTAGGCATTCTGAAACAAAACACATGACTATGCGTTTATAAATATGCATGTAAACAAAGACAAGCAGTGTGCAGCGATGGAACCGCGTTTTGTTGTGAGTGGAGTTCGCTGGTACACACACACACACACACAACCACTGATAAGACTGTTTATCTACATTTCGCAATAGCTGTGGACAGCGAGCCATTCGCTATCATGTGTGAGTCACTTTTGTTGTGGCCAATTCACCACTGCAAATCGCGTCCTTGACTGTGACGATCGAAGAGGGCGCAGACGGGTACATAACATAGACGAAGGGGCGGGCAGAAAGGGGCGGAGCGTGTCGCGCAGGTCGCTCCTGATTGGACGATAGAATGCGAAAAATGTTGCCGATTGGTTGAACACGACGAGGTCTGAAAAGTGCAGAAGGACGCACACTGGACAAACTGTGGGACATGCTCCGCCCCTTTCTGCCCGCCCCTCCTACCGGTCCGTCTATCCCCTCCCCCAATGTCTCTCTTGAATTATTGGAATTCGTTTCCGGCTTTCTTGCGGTGTGAAAAAAGTATCAAGTATCTCACTATCACTCTTATAGGTGTATTCGATATCGATAGTGCGCCATTCTAGCGCGTAATGTGGTAGAGACAAACCCAAGCGCCGCTTGTAAATAATTAAGAGAGTGGCATCACGAGTTTTGTGCGGAGTAAGTCATTTATAGAATTAAGCGAGTGCTTGATAACATACATGGTAATGGTCATGTTGCTACTCATCAATTTACCCAAATCCCTGGCCGAATCGACAGACGTGAGGGTACATTCATGAGCAGTATATGGATGATTTGGATTCCGCCTGCCTATATGCAATATTTGAGTTTTCTCAGTTGAAATTTGTAGACCCCACGTTACAGACCAGATTAAAACGATATTTATGGCTTTTCGAAAGATAGCAGCTGCTGTGTTGCTAGAATGCTCAAATGTTGCTAGAATGCTCAAATATTTTGAGATCTTCAGCATAAAGTGCATGTTTAACTTCTTTAGGTGAATGCTCTGGAATGTTATCTATAAAGATGTTAAAGGAACAGAGGCGACTTATTTCTGCCACAACCTGCCACAACTCCTCATTTTCACACGAGCAAAACATTTGGCAGTAACCGGAATCGAACCCGCGAAGCTCGGGGGGCCACAACGCGGCGCACATGCACTGAGCCATGAAGCAAGTGAGAGGGCGTCGTTCATTTGCGCTTATCTCTCCGACCAGAACGTGCAGTATTGAAGCGTTGGCGGGTAATTCGAATTTTCGTCTGCATCCGTGGCAGTGGCAGATTCGAAAGTAACGCAGAATCGTCGTTCTTTCGCGAAAATTGCAAATGTGTTAGGTTAATATATTTTTTAAATAATACTCCGAGTCACAAATAAGTCGCCACTGTTTCTTTAAAAAGCAGAGGGCCTAAGCAAGAGCCTTGCGGCACACCACAATTTACCGTGCGCGGTTGCGATCGAGTTTTACCAATCATTATCGATTGTTTTCTGTTTTTGAAAAACTCGGAAATCCTTCCTAAGACATTGCCTCTTACTCCAAGCGAGTCTAATTTTTTAAGTGTTTCTGGTGTCAAACGCTTCCTTAAAAATATATACAATGTATAACTAAGCCAGACTTAAGATACTTGCACCAGTTCATGTGACATTCAATAAGTCTGTTTTTTGTTGCGAAAACCAAATTGTTTAGGTGATAATAGATTATACTTCGCCAGATGTGTTTCGTGATCTGTGTTTCAGGTTTTTCGAACAACGAAGGGTCAAGGGTTCAAAAACGTTCATCAGACCGCTCTGAACGTGATTTTTCGGTTTCCCTTGTTTTTGACTCTGCGCTCTCTTCTTTTCTTGTGCTCTCTCCCGTTATCGCGCATGTGCTGTCGAAAAAGGGCCGATGATCGGGGCAGCGGAGAGCGAATAAATACCACGTTTAGACCCCTGCTTTGAGAATTGCTTCCGCCGAACATCGCTGCATCAATTGTCATGTCAAAACTTATGTACTTCATAAACACTTATCTAAACACATTTCACCAAAGAATTTAAGTCATTCATCACTATTATCAATGATCAATTATTGCGCTTGAATATGCATTTCAATTCATAATTTCCGTTAATGAATCCTTGTTAGATTACAACTGTCTTCTTTATTTCTCTTTTCTTCAACGCATTTCCGTTCCAACTTATGATATTTTAATCGCGCATGATTTTGATGTGACATGAAACAACGATAGTTTATAATCGCGAATAGGGATACGCATCGGACCATTTTCTCGGCAATTAGGAATTCGCACTACCGCACCACCACACCACTTCACCACCGCACCACCGCACCACTACACCACCGCACCACCGGACCACTACACCACCGCACCACATTCTATCGCACCACGCTTTATCGCACCACCGATCGCACCACCGCCCATGGGTTTTACAAGTATCATTTTTCGCGCGTATTTTCGTAAGAAGCATTTTGCTCATGCATTTTTTGATATAAGTTCCGTTTTAAATTCATGTTACTCGTTTTTAGAAGTAATATAGTTATTGTTGCTTGAAAAAACAATGGTGTCATATCTGATAATCGCTAGACTTCTATTTGCATAGTAAGCTATTTAGTGATGGTGACGTGTCGTGTTGATTGGTATTCGCATTATCTTATTCAGCGTTTACAGACAATTTTTCTTCTTCTTCAAATCTTCGCTATAGGTGTAGGTAGCAGTTGCTGACGTGCGCGGGGTTTGCTCACAGACTGCTACATGTCTCATCTAGGAAGTGATGATTTGATCTCTGCATCCATTACTGACATTGACAGAACAGTCTGACAGTTAAAGGGCAGACTGCTATATAAGTGATAGTTTGTCTGTCCGAGAAGGGATATAACGAGGGTTCAACGAAAAGGACTCATCTCACCCCTGGCCTGGGCACTATGCATAAAAAAGACTAACTGATGGTGATGTTGTGGTAAACGTATATGCGGCACGGTGGTGCGGTGGTGCGGTGGTGCGGTGGTCTAGTGGTGCGGTCGTGTGGTGGTGCGTGGTGCGATTTCCTAATAGCCCATTTTCTCTTTTCTCATACAATCATAATCATTCTTGTCAGAATGGACCCGCTATCTTCTCTTCCGAGTGTACTAACAACTGATCAGGTAGACCCCGACAACCTTATTCCCACGCTCATTCAACAGAAAACACTGCAGGTAAGAGAGAGAGAGAGAGAGAGAGAGAGAGAGAGGGAGGGAGAGAGAGAGGGAGAGAGAAGGATAGACTTCAGGGAGATGACTCTTCTTTTTACTTGTGTAATCTGGATGCAGTTGTGAAGAGACACGCTCTGTGGACAGCCGAGTTGCCGCACATCCGGGTATGTGCAGCCGCCGTACCAAAGTACCCCTCTACATACGATCTTCTTCGCATGTTATTCGTGCGATATGTTGGAATGATGAGTTATCACAGAAAAGCGTAATGTGCACACCATTATCACACTAACTTTCTGCGCGGCAATGCTTATAACACCGTAACTTTTGAAATGATCACGCAAGAAACTGCGCGAATTCAAAATAACACACGAGGTAAACAATTCCGTAGTGCCAATACTGTGAGAGTGTGTGCGAAAATCAGAGTGTGCAGACGGAGAAAGATTTTTGCTTCCACGTGTTAATTTTGATTGTAGCGTACCCTCTGAACTCATAACTTCAAATTTGCAATTTGTGTTGTTTGTTTGTTCAATCTCCTTATCAGAAACATGGTTGGTGACTATACCATGCCTTGAAAATACCGGTAACCTTATGCAAATACGCTTTAAACGTGAAAGAAACGTGATAACTTCGATTTTTTGAAATTTGGCGAATATGTTTAATTATGTTAATATATATTTTTAAAGTTTATTTTGATTTTAGAATGCAAATTGATTATACAAAACAAACAACATAAACAATTGAAAACATTTCACGTGCGAAACAAACGAATCACTCCAGTTAGTTCGGTGATGTAACCGCAGTCGGTGAACATAAGTTTTGCGGGCGTGCACACTTGTGCACACAATTGCCGGTAAACGTCAAACTTGAAATTGGTATTTTTGACTTTTATACTTTCATGTTATGGGATTATATCTAACTAATAATAGGTAATAAACTGATAATAACAACTCGTGCGACCGCGACCAGAATCAGAGTGTACACTACCTTTACATTTACATAATGGTATGATTTCAATTTGGCGGCAGGAGTGATAGGCAACAATGTCGTACCTTTTCAGCCCTACTACGCAGTCAAGTGCAACCCGGATGCATGGCTCGTCTCTCTGCTCGCTCGTCTCGGCGCAGGATTCGACTGCGCGAGCCCGAAAGAGATTCAACAGGTGCCATCTATATCTGCCATTCCCTTATCCCTTGTTCACTCTCTCGCATAGACGCTCTCCGTGGCGCGTGCGTCGGACATCCTGTTCGCCAACCCAGTCAAGGCGGCGTCGGCGATCCGCTTCGCAGCCTCTGCTGGAGTGATGCGGATGACTGTCGACGACGAGTCCGAGCTCGACAAGCTAGCGGCGGAGGCGCCGGATGCTGAGTGGGCACTCTCTCATCAGTCAACTGTATATCCTCACTCACAGGATAGTTGTGCGCATCTCGTGTGGCGACCCGCACGCCAAGGCGAATCTCTCCAAAAAGTTTGGCGCGTGTGCGAAAGAGTCGGCGCCTCGCATATTGCAGAAGGCAAACCGGATGGGACTCAAAATCGTTGGCGTGAGGTGAAGAAATGTTGTGTATTCAAAAAAAGATACCACAATGCTCAGCTTTCACATCGGCTCTCCATTCAAGGAGATGAAATATTTCGAGGAGGCGTTCTCGCAGGCACTTAGGTGAGCAGGTGGCTCTCTTTTCTCACCCCCTTCCAGTGTGTGCACTTTGGGACACGAACTGGGCTTCTCAATGCACTTCCTCGACATCGGCGGCGGATTCCCAGACAGCGATGATGACCACTTCCGAGAGGTACACACAATCTCTATTATTTTATTATTATAAGATTCTAAGAGACCTTTTTCTCTATCGCCTCTTGCGGGTTCTAGCGCGCGTATGGTCTTAACACAAACCAGCCAGCGCTACCGCGCTGGTTGTAAAGGCGAGGTCAGACTCGATTATGTATCAAAAACCGCGTTATGATACAAAGTCCACTTTCTGAGAATCTTTCTGAGGGTGGGGCGCGTTCTGAGAACTTTCTGAGGGTTTTTTGCCAGCAAAAGTTGAGTCTGACCTCTACTTAATGTTGCATGTCTCTCGCAATCCCGCCTATAGATCGCAGCACTGATCCGTTCGCTCACCGCCCCTCTCTCTCACATGACCATCGTCGCAGAACCCGGACGCTTCTTCGCGGCACGGTAACAAAACGAGTATGCGGCTCTCAATTAGCTTTCAGATATCAAACGCTGCTGAACAGTGTGATTGGAGTGCGGCAAGTGGCAGCGAGTCAAATCACTGGCCAAGGTTGGGCCAATGTGACCATTCATCAATGTGCCTGAATTGAGCGGAAGACGCTGGTCGAATCGGCTACTCCGTGATGGTCGGGGACGGCGCATTCGGGTCGTTCAACCACGTGCACTCGTACACTGACTACACCATGCGGGGACGACCGATCAGGGACCAGAAGGAGGGCGAGCAAGTGTTCCCCACAAAGATATGGGGACCTTCGTGCGATCCCTCCGATATGATAGAGGTACGACAACTCGATGATATAATGATATGCGTTCAGCCGCTGCGCATGCTGCCTCGCCTGTATCCGGGCGATTGGCTTCGATACGACGACGCCGGAGCGTACACTAGTGCCAAATCTGCCAGGTAGTAATTCGGAGAGTATTAGTAGTAACGAAAGTTGGCCAGCTTCAACGGCCTCACCTGCGCTACGTCCATTCGCGTTGCTTCTCGAAAAACCATGTGAGTGTTTTTTTCTTCTACCAACCCCGAACGAAGTAATTTTTAGGAGCTACTTCACTGATGACCAAGCCATCAACTGATTCCAGAACAGAACTGAGAACCGTTGGAAAATGACATATCAAGAAACGATTTATCTCATGTCATCGTTAGAAATCTGAGGGTAAAAGTGAATAGAAACTATTCCTAGAACATTATGCTATTATGCAAAACAGCAAAAACAAATGCGTCACAATTGTCGAAAGTAGTAACAATTTCCGCAGCCAATAAATTACTACTGGTTTGTACAAAGAGAGTTGAGCGACATAATTTCAGTTGTTCCATTTCGTATTCTGAAAGAAATGTAATGTGAACAAGAAACAAACAATGAGGAATTGACAAAGCAGAGAAAGTAGTTCACAAATAAATAAGAAACAGAATCCCTGTTTCGGCCAATCATTCTGCAGACAGGCTACACACATTTTCGGTGAGTAAACAAAGAAAAGGCACATACTCTGGATACCCCGGAGCCGACTTGAGCCTGCAGAGTGCAGAGTGACCACCCCTGGCACTGGTCAAAGAGGAACTGACAAGGGGAGAGAGAGAAGGTTATTTTCCGAGAAGCCATGTCAAATGGTGTACTCGATTGTTGCACGCCTTTATATGCAAACGCTATTCTTGTCACCATCAGAAAGGGTCATAATCAGAGATGATAATACGTATGATAACACTTTGTCAACTGGATTCCACTGTAGAGTTGGACTCATCACTCGTAGACCGTTCGATTCTTCAGCTCAAGAGGAGGTGTGGGCCTCCGAGATCCTTCCAAGTGGATTCAGCATGTCTGATTCACTGTAGGAGTCTCTCTGACCCACTGTCAGAGGAGCACAGAGCACACATCCCGCACAGGTGCTCAACGGAGTTCCTAAGAGAGCTCCGCGATGCTCCACTTCATTCTAGAAACATTCTG